>WMED01022771.1:0-11595 GCA_019650415.1 Pipa parva | reverse complement strand
TCGCACATGGTGTTATGCGCATGCTGATGTCCTGTGCGCGGACATCAGCATGCACATTAATGGGATTCCTCTCCCGGCGAGAGCACTCCAGTCTCCTCGCCGGGAGGGGAATCCCTTTAATGCGCTCGCTGATGTCCGTGTGCAGGACATCAGCGGGCGCATAATACCAATAACGAAGTGAGCCGATCGCTTCGCGGCTCACTTCGCACAATGGTGAATTAGGCCCTTAATGGCTAACTGAATAGATGGTAAATACAAGCTTTCCAGATTACTTAGGTCTCTTTTTCAGGAATGGCCATGCTTTGTATTTCACAAAATGGCAACTTATGAATTATAAAGAATTTACCCCTTTCTGAAATTGATATTACCTCAGATATCTGGATCTACCATAACTGTACTGTAGTAATTAAAAAGACAACTGCTAAAACAAATATACTTTTTTCAAATAAATAAATGAATCTGACACATTTTCCCTTTAGCATTAGTAGTAGTTTTTGCATCCTGAAATGAGACTTACAGTAGTTAAGGAAACACATTCTAGAAGCCAACCGAAAACAACTTCAACCATTATCTGTCGACACAAGGGTGATGGTATCATTTCTCTATCAACACCACATCAAAAAGGGAGGTGTTAAACTTTCTTCACTCCCAACTATAAACTTCCTGTAGAACAATTAAAAGCTGCTATTACCAGCTTCTATGTTTTATTTAGAGTACTTTGGAAGAATCCATGACACATAATAAAGGGCAAGTATACACTGAGATCTCTCTGATTATTTTGAGTTGTAGTGTAGGACATCAAGGCCTTGGTATTATTGCACTCTGTTTAAGTCTAGGCAAAGTCAGTAGGCTAATGTATTATAGTGAGTAGGCTATATGCTCTAGTTAAAAAGAGAACTAGATATATAATTTAAACATATTAAAAATTATATTTTAACATGGTTTGTAAAATTCAACAACCTTCAGTTAATTATTTAAATTACAAAACAAGTTTAGAGAGTTCTACTTATTTCTAAAATACCACTGGGATGCTGTGTACTGTATAATGCTCCACTGTGCATTTTGCTGCAATTGATTTATTGTATGCCACAAAAAGTATTAACAGCCCACAAGGTTCTTGAGCAATTCCTCCATTCACTTTGTAAACAGGTGCAAAATTTAGAAATTCATATAAGAATGACTGAGAACTGTAATTTCACATTTGATGAAGCAATTTCCATTGATATCAACAGAATATTACCATCTAGCGGCAAAATATGATATTTTACTGATGTTAATCAGTGGGAGAGTGCAACAGCAGGCAACTCTAATTCATACAACTAAATGTAGGGAGGTAATAATTGTTCAGGGGATAGGCTATGTGTCATGGCTATTTTTATTGTCATCAGAAAATAAAAGCTACAGTAGATTTAAATAGGACTTGCTTTTATTTTTGTTATCTGTTACTGAAGCTTTGTTACATGTGACTGCTGCCTTGCAGTGCTCGATTCTGGGTTCAATTCCACCATGGACTTCATCTGCATAGAGTTTTTATGTTTTTCCCGCACTTGCATGGGTTTCCTCCGGTTTTCTCCCACAATCCAAAAACATACATCTATGTGTGTAACTGAATAAGGGAAACTAAATTATAAGCTCCACGTGGCAGTGACTGATGAATCTTTGTAAAGTGCTGCGTAATATAGTAGCGCTATATAAATGAATAAATACATACCTACATATGGGGCGATACAGTACTTTGAAGCAAATCCATTGTACACTGAAGAGAACCTTAGTTTTCAGTAAAGCCCCAAATGCAAGATCAAAGTAAGGACTTAAACAGAAAACTTCATGTTACCTTGAACATGTAATGTCACACTGATTTAGGAACTAGTCAATAGACTGTGTTATAGGACTATCATAAAAGTTACAGGGGACCAGTTCCATTATAAACTTTGTAATAATGGTGCAGCCCTTTTACATGTCTACAATACAAATCTGTTGCTGTCAGACTAGACATCTTCCTCATTAACAATAGCCATGGATTAGCTGGCATCATGGTGCCAGATTCAAGTTCCCTTTTAATCACTCTCTCTATTTCCCTTTCATTTTTATCTTATTATTTTAGTGCTTCTCCTATTCATTATTAATCTGATTTGGAGCCGTTGGTTATTTGTTGATGTTTCCAACAAGGAAGCGGTTATCTGTGTGTCTGCCATTGCAAAGAGTCCACATGAAAGGACAAGTGCTGCCAAAATCCTTCCTGCTAATTCTGTCCTGATGGAGGACATGGGGTGTTGCCACTCACATCTCATAAAGTCACAACAGCAGACATGCATGAAGCCATCATAAGACAGTCTATTGTATCAATTTGTTGAATCCCATAGAACCTAACCCAATATTTTCTTATGCTTATTTTTCATTTATCATGAACTGAATATTTAATTCAGAGTTATATATGCCATATTTTTTATTTAATTTTAATTCCTGTGAGTTAAATATATATATAATATATATATATATATATATATATATATATATATATATATATATATAATATATTTGCATCATTGGGAATGATGTCTTTTCTTATACTATTATTGCTATTGATCATTCATTTATAACAGATTTTTTAAATTGCCAAAGTGAATAAACATGTAGGATTTGAATCTCATGCTCAAAGTGATTTATGGGGAATTCGTTTAACAGAACAAAACTTTCAGAGATTTCTGTTGGAAAATGAACAGCAGACCTTTATAGAATGATCTAAACTAGCCAAACAGCATTTTAGCCCATTACAATAGAGTCATTTAATGTTCATTTCTCTGCTCAACAATAAGGACAAAAGAGAGGGCTCTGCTAGGTAAAACCTAGTAGTTGTGATTTTTTCCCTGGGCCACCCCCTTTATATAAGGTAACATAAAACAGTATTGCCTCATTTATTGTAGGTTAACTGCCATTGTAATGCAACCAAGCATGCCAGGAAAAACAGGAGTACTAGTAAGAAAAAAGTGGCAGTTGATATGAATATTACCCAGATCTTTGAGCAGTGGTACTTAGTATATCAGCATATGCAGTTTGCATTTAAAGTAATATTTGCAGAAACCAATCCATTCCATATTCCAGGAACTTGAAATCCGAACGGAAATGAATCTTTCACTAAGTTGTGAAAATCTGCATGTATTAAATGAACAGTGCATGAACAGTTGATTAACAATGAGTCGGTATGCTTCACGCTAATCAAATGATGGCATTAAAACCAGTACTCACACTCCTCTATACTCTGCATTTACTTTTGGTTAAATCCAGAGAAAAATGTCATATGAAACTCCAATATTTCCAAATAGAAACAAATAGAGAGATTTTGTGGCATTCAAACATATATGAATATATAACATGAATGTGCCAATTTAGTATTAAATATGCTCTGGTACTTTAATTAAAGGTCCACTCCTCTCCCATCCATGAGCATTTCTGTATTGAGACTGCCTTTATAGGTTTTCTCTATGCTGTGCTTGTATTCTTTCCTTGTATTGTGGCTATTTTTAAATCCTCAATAAATAGAGTTTGTTTTCAGTTACAGGTAAGCTCCAACCCATGTACTGTTCAAAATAATTTAAAATAATTATTTACTGATAAGAGATGGATTGGGGAAAGCCACCAGTGAATTAGGTTTATCCATACAAATATTCCTCAATCAGTTTTGAAATGTCTAATTCATATCCAACAGTTGTTCCCTTAGGCTTTTACAGATTAGCTACTTTTTTCAAAGATGGAATAGACTGTGTGTTTTTTCTGGGTGGTTACTGGGTGGTATGACTATACATTGCCATAAGACGAAGTCCATATGCTCAACTAGCACAAGTGTTTCACAGAGATCTTGAACAGTGAGTAAACCCAGACCTACTGTAGATTACTAACAAATCTAACTTATAGCATTGTATAAAACATTTCATCATTTTGACTGACTGCTGAATATTCACTGCAACAGTTTTACACTTCTCCCAACCTAGAGTACACATTATGCAGGTTTAATAAAGTTGTTTGCTACTTGACCACTTGTTAACACGATATTCCATGGAACGTAATCTAGCACAGAGAAGAGAATGTGGATTGAAACTAGTTAAATAATATGGACTCCAAAACTTTTTTCCTTCACCCACACCCATCTTTCAACATATCAATAGGCCCTAAGGACAGACTTGCAGAAGCTATTGTTCTTCTGCATCTGTGGAATGTGCATGAATCATTTAGCCTGAGTTCATAGGTATGTATGCTGCTCATACAAACTGAATCGCATGGGAAGGAGAGACTTCTGGGAACAAACAGTGTCTTTTAGCATACACGTCTAATTCGCTTCTGTTATGTAATAGAATTAATTCATTAGCAAATAGACATATATTTATCTACATACATGTGCTTACATGCTTCCTGACTTTTCTTCTGTGGAAAGATTGGGGTGACAAAGAAACGGATATAACCAAACCAAGGCATGGTTATCACTAAGTATGTTACATAGGGCATTAAACAGACAGTAACACCAAAAATTGAAAATGCATCAAATCCATTATAATTATTTTTTTCTGTACTTCTAAAGAACCATAGAAAACAACTATAACTATATATACTGTATATATATATACCTGTATATATATATATATATATATATATATATGTATTGTATTTATGTTCATTTAAGAAAATATGTGATCAGATCTCCTTAATAGCCCAGTATTTCCTTCCCCATTGGTATAAGCAGAGAAAAGAAGAATATAAGTGATAGATTTAGATGTAATTAGGTCCTTTTTCAGGTATGAATTCTAAGTCACAAATTCATGTATTTACCAGGCAATATCTTGTATTCTACTGGTCATTCCATTCCCAACTACAACTGGGAGTATGGCAATACTGATTTCCCTTGTTACTCTAAGCTGTAGCATGCTGACCTGATATATCAGGTCATATATCAGATTGTTTGAAATTGTAGTGACAGACAATATACCCAATGTGATATTATCTCCATATGCACCATGTGATACAAGATCAATATGCTCTATATAATATAAGTCCAATATTCTCCATGTGATTTAAGCCTAAGTATAAAGTCACACAATGTTTTGAAGCTGCACAAAATTTCATAAGAATAACTGCCTTGACTAAACTCACTACATTGTCTTCTGCATTAATTTATGTACAGTAGGGAAATAAAATGTCAGTTTTAATATTATCACCCTAGAAACACGGACATCTTCAATTGTAGTGTATAATCACAGCCTTGATATCTCTAATAGGAGCTTTATACAAAAATGTTACAGTAACCAAGGTTGCTTACAAGGTTTTACCTAACTGAATGAGGTCTAAACAAAAGCTTTTCTAAAAAAAATAAATATTAGGAATGCTCTTTATTAATCAGCATGCTTTTCTCTCTTCATTATCTGTGATGCTAATTAGAAGGAATATTCACGGCGTCTTTAGATTGACTTATGATAGTCATTATTTATATTTATGGCATAAAATATCTCCTGCAGTTCTGCACAAAGCAAGGACTACAATACAAGATAGTATAATAATATGAAGGCAAGGAGAAAACAATCAGAATGTTGGTCCTCCCTGCTTGTCCTTAGAACTAGAAAGTCTGAATTGACTAGGGCAGTAAATAATAATATAAATGTCGGGTAGGTTGCAAAATTAAAATCCATCAGTGCCTTCCCTCGCTAATTAATTTGCTTGCTGTATGGTTTAGACATATGTTTGATGTGGCTTGCTTTCAGGCAATGCCACATATTTTGATTTTCCCACAGTGATTAAATGCAGCAGGGAGCCTAGAAGGAGATGAATAACCCTTGTGGAGGCTCAGATTCCCAAAACTAGACCAGCTATCATGCATCAGTAAATGATTCAAGTCTACCAACTGCCATTATTAGAATTCAAAAATACAACCCAGTCTTCACTTCTGGCCCAGGAGTATGTCTGGGGTCCCACTAGTGCTTTTTTCGCCATGCAAAATTTTAGCAAATTTTTTCACCAGGCAAAATTTTAGCAAATTTTCTCACCAGTAGGAAACTACTGTAAGTAAAACTTAGGTGTACATCCAAACTTAAATTTAAATTATAGTAGATAAGTCCACCTGGTCTACCTGAATACATTTTTTGTACATCTTTTTTGTTCATTATTATTATTATTTTTTACTTTTTACATATCCTTTCATTTATTTATTCCTTAAATTGTACTTACCCTTTTCTTATTGTTTAACTTAAACATTACTTGAGTGCAGGGTTACAGGGCGTTGTTCTGTTATGCAGATTAAGGGATCACCTGACGCCCAATTAAGACTTGATTGTTATTGCTATTTATATTTGTGCATTTGAACATGACATGTACACCATGATGAAGCGCTATAAGCATGAAACGCATAGGTGCCACCCTCGCTTTTATTCTCTTTTGTTTTAAATGTATTAAATAAAGGAATTGGTTTTACATACCTCGGAGTGCCGGAGAGTTTTCCTGTTGCTTGGATCTAGTCCTGTCTTTTCTCCTTGAGCACCCATTTTTCTACTACTTGGATGGAAAGGGGGATTGAGCGGTCTTTTTGAATGTATTCTTATAGATGTACAAATGTTCGAGTTGCTCCGGCCTAATACAAGGTTGTCCCTATAAGAGTATATGTCAGCCATGTAAGATCCAAGCAACCTTGTTTGGATTGTGCATTATGAATCCAGTATCTAGATTATACCACAACTTACAGTCCATTAAAAAGATGGACAAAATCAATAATATTATGTCTAACTGTACATCATACCCAACCAAGTGTCCCTGATCCCCCAGGACAGTCCCATGGTCCTGTGTCACCTGCTGTGTGTCCTTCAGTCCTCCCCTCCAATACCTGCTGGCAGGCTAATCACTGGTGCACAGCCAATCACAATAGAGTGGGCAATGTGCTGATGATGTCACTAATGGCACACAGCCAAACAGAAAACAGAGATGGTGCATCAGTATCGGAAACGTCACCATTGGGGGGGGGATAGCTGTTCTGTGTGGCCACTGATGTTGCCTTGGGAGGTATTCCATACATTAGTAATTTCATCTAGAAGCTTAGATCACTTGCCCTGTCTCCAGAAGTCCTCTCACTGCTATAAAAACTGTGATATTTAACATTGTCCTTCTGATGTTATACATTTATCATATTATAATTCCTGTTTTGTTGGCATTTTAAGTGTAACAATATATAAAATTATTAGAAAGTTTGGAACATTATACTGCTAGGACATCCAAGTTATAGTTTAAAAGTTTCAAAAAGAAGAATTTAATAAATGTGAATAAATGTTTTACATTCCATTTAAGATGAAGAAAACATGCACATTTATTAAACTATTCCTGTGCTTAGAAGCTTTGTTACAATTTGCAGTAACAAGTGATCCATATTTAATTTGACTTTTGGTTTTGATTTTGATGGCAACATAAAGCATATTTCTAAATTATCACAGACATTATTACGTAGAAGGAAAGCAAAGATTAAAGCTTTCTCATGGCTTCAGAATATATTTGAGACTTACAGTTTCAAATACCATTGGAAAAGTAGCCTAGTTCACAGACATTTTCACATTTTTTTTTTTATTTCCCAGAATGAATGATTACTATAAAAGCTAAATATCTGAATCCCTAAAAGCCAATTCTTGACACAAGACTGATCAAATTTCCGATCTGTGCTAAATGTGAGCATTGGCTTTTATATTATTTGTTTGGCATGAAATGTATCCACAGATTCACAAACTTCCCAAATCTAGTAGCTCACAACCACCAATTCAATGACTGCTTTAAATATACTGTATATATATGGGGCAGTGCAGTGGCTCAGTGGTCAGCACTGCTGCCCTGCAGCACTGGGCCCTGGACCCAGCTCCACCCTGGACCTCATCTGCATGGGAATTGTATATACTCCCTGCACCTGCGAGGGTCTCCCTCGGGCACCTCAACCTCCTCCCACAATCCAAATACAGACATTTGCGTGTCTGAATAGGGAAACTAGATTGTAAGCTCCATGGGGCAGGGACTGAAGTGAATGACGAATCTCTGTAAAGAGCTTCATAATATACAAAAATATAATATACAAAAATTATTCTAATTATAAGAATGAACACTATGGATTCCTAGACCTAAGCAAGCTTTCCACCTGATGTTACATTCCCATATCACGAGTTACAAAAACTATCATGAATGTTTTGCTGCATAAACACCAGTGGCAAAGTTTAAGGAGTATTCAAAGCCTTCTACGAGCTGACATTATTTAAATTGTATACAAGTCAGCTGATCACATCCCATGAACAAAACTAAATTACAGTCTGTGTTTCCAAAAATTCAAAATTGTATATAGAAAAATATTTAGCTTTAAAAATCAAGCTTTAGGGCAGACTTCTTTCATATGCTTTATGTAAGGCACCAATACAAAACAATGGGACTGGATGACGTCTCTTTAATACCATGGCTGCTATCAGTAAATATAATGACAGATATAAAGCAATACAATTCATGAATTTTAACTTCAAAGATCACATTTTTACAAGTGCTTTATTTTAATAACTGCCTTGCCAATCCACATGAGAATCTTGATTTTTTGTTGCTACTGGTCTTTTAATTAGCTTAGCCACAAGATGTCAAACATTCTGAAATACATCCAGAGTTGAAATCACTGGACAGCTGATCTGCTAAAATATATATATATATATATATATATATATATATATATATATATATATATATATATATATAACATGGATAAAAAGAACCATGATCTGTTTCCTAAAATGTGTGGGGATAGCTAAAATGGTATTATGTAAAGTGGGGGCATATCTCTTAAAGTATACTAATGAGCATTGGGTCCCCCCAGCTGTGAAAACACTGGAGGGAAGGTCTTCCATTTCACCCACCCAAAAATAATTACATGAAATTCTTTACACTGTGTGTTATAATTGCATAGAGGGCATCATTGCAGCATGGAGTTTAGGTTTGGCAGGACAACCAAGGCAGCAAAGCAGCAGGGGAGGAAGCATGATTGACAACTACTACTCCTGTAGTTTCACCTCAGTTGATTGTGTTTTTTGTTTGAAGTAAATTATTTTAATCCAGTTAGAGTGTGTTTTTATATAGAAGTATATAGAGAGAGGCTGGAAGACAGAAAGATGGACAAATACCTTCATGCAACATACAAAATACAATCTACAACTGCCAGATATTTTTTAAGAAAGCAGGTACATTCACAAAGTAACGGCTCTCACTGGGCATGTAATAAAGATGGTTGTTATTACTTGGTTGTATTAGATGGTTAGTTATTTTGATATTTTTGTCAAAAACTTGGATCTCTCTCAGAAAGAATTTTGTGACAGATGCAGACAATGCTCTCAATGCCGTCTCTGATAACTTTCAAATTGCATGTGCATCAATCTAAAGAAAAAGGTTATTACAAAAAGAACTTAACTCTTCCCGGGCAGATGTTTGAAACTCCGAATTTTGATTTCATTCTTTTTAAACATAACAAGTGAATTAGAGATGTCTATTCTATTAATTTGTTAAACAGCTTGAATGCAAGACATCATGCTTCTTTATTACCAATAGAAAATTAGAGGTCCTATTATTGTGACCTTTTAAAGTGTGATTGCTTGACGTTCCTCTGAGAATGAAAAAATAAAGAGTCTCATTACTTACATCATTTCATTCACACAGGAAATGTAATGTTTTAATGCCAAGGAGATCGTTTAGCGGTTACAAACACATGGAGATTTTTGACAAACATGAGTGTTTGTGAAACATAGAGGGGCAGGACAATAGCGGAGCAGAACAAAAAAAAAAAATCAAAGCCAAGAGTTTGAGTTTACATTGAGATTTCAGAAATGGTGTGGATGTAAAAAAATTAAACGAAAAAATTTACATAACAGATCAACAAAAGTTGAACGGCTGTCTTTTCACTATTTTTTGACCGAGTACATAAATTCCTTTTGTGAGAACTATAAAAGGAATTTCCGCCAACTAGGATATTAAAACTCCCAGGATACCAACAATAAAAGGTACGAAGGATTTCACAAGTTTTTCATGGTGTTAATTAAATGATCATTTAACACCGAAATGTAAACAGAGCTATTTCTTTTACTGACAGCATAGGCTATTATAAATCCAGTGCAATAAAAGACACGGTGTTAATTCTCAGCATCAAGTTCCCACAACACTTTAAGATGCCTTATCGTGTCTAAGGTTAAGCATCTAGACACTAAGCAAAGATAGGGCCTAGTCAATGACCAGTTAAGCTTTCTCATCGCTCAGTGACCTAGGTAACACTCAGAGAGAGAAAGAATAAATTTAATTTCTCCAGCATTTTGTGAAGGTTTAGAACTAGTGTTGGCCCACAATGACTTTTTACCTTTTCTTTTATGCAGCTTTCCAATGGTCCTAAGGAAAAATTCTGTTGATTTAGGTCACAGAGCAAACACAGATTTAAAATAGGGGAACTTTTAATTATCTACAGCAAAGCAGTAAAGGAAAGCAATCAACCTCTATTGAATAAAATCAAGCTCCTTAAACCATGGAAATCAGCCTTCGTGCACTGGACCTTTTTCTGATTAGATTTTTGTTAATATTTATCTAACTGCACTACAATCCAAGACTAGCTAATTAAATTTAATTATCACTTTTTAAGGAATTGTTTAAACTAATTTATTCATTTTTGTTTTTTTACCCATGGTACAAAAAAAAAAAAAACAGATTTGTTTAAAATGCCCATTTATTTGTTCACAGTTTCCTACTTACATTTAGTGCAGTAGCCTCCTCTAATACTGGAAACAAAAAAAATATTTGCTTTGTTTTTGGAAAATGTTATGACATATAAAAATCTTCCACATTGTAGTGCAAGTTGCTAAATAATCTCAAGTATGATTAATTCAACTTTTTTGTCCCTCTGAAATTAAATTAGTCTGACTCATATTTATGCCAGTGTAGGCAGCAAGATTGGTTTGGTTTAATGAGGGAAAAAATAGTTAAGGTAATGAGGGTCAACAATGAGTGTTATATAAATATATATGGGGAAGCATTAAGTACAACTTGATAAATATATATATATATATAATATGAGTATTGCAATACTTGGTGATACCTTTTTGTTATTGGACTAACATTTGTTTTAAATAGATGTATTTCTGAGAGATACGTCTTCCCTTTATCAAGTCACAAGCGATACGAAGATATTATACTAGCAGTCGTAAATATTGTGAGGAGTCCAGCTAGAGTGGACAAGGGGGGGTTGTGGTGGAATTCTTCGATATAGAGAAATTCAAAGTTTAAAAGCAAACATAAATAAGTGAATAATTATCCATAACATAAAGGTAGTGAGATCGAAAAACAGGTAAAAAAAACATACTAAAATAAACAAATGACCACAACATAAAACAATCAGGTGTTACAAATACTGTTACGAATGGATTAAAGCTGACAAGTGTATGTGGGAGGGGAGTGGTGGAATTCTGTGTTACAGAGATGATCACAGCTTCAAAGCACACACAGAGCAATACATACTTTACCATTATACAAACCCCAAAATCAGAAAAGTTGGCACGTTGTGTAAATCGTAAATAAAAA
>WMED01022770.1:0-11595 GCA_019650415.1 Pipa parva | reverse complement strand
ATATGTAATATCCATAATTTATAATTTCTGTCATCTTTCATTGAGAAATCCTCTGTGCCTTTAATTCCTCCTTGTTCAGTTGGATTCTTGAAAAGTCAGCAAAGTTCCAAATCCTGAGATGCAAAGTAGAAATAGTCTTTCACGTTGATTGTATTTTTCCATCCTTACATTTTACATTTTTCTACTTTCCTTTTTATTCATGTCTATGTCATAATAAAGTCATTAGGCATCACATTTCCATTCTATATGTCACTCCAGTGAACTTAATTGCTCTCACTGATATACTAATGACCACCAGAAATTACTCCCAATCTAACAGAAGGACTAATAAGAATCCCAGTGCACCCTGTGACAGGCATCTACCACGTATGATTTTTCTCACCAACAGGCCATTAATGTCTCTATACTAGTACTATTTTTAGTTAGTGACAAGCCCACGCATGTATAAAAGATCATTTTGATGAAAAGTTCAGTTGATAAAAATGAAATATGTATGTAAAGAAATAACATAAAATCAACCAGCCTGACTACAATTCCTTTTACAAAAAAAAATGACACCTGGGTAATTAAATAAAATTTACATCCACTACATATTTAAATGAATAGATAGCTATATAGATAGATGTGTCCAGTTTAGCCTTTTAATGTATATATATACAGTATATATTGTTAGTCCACAGATGCAAAAAAAAAAAACAACACATTTTAAAAGGCTAAACTGGACACATCCAGTAAAAACAATCCTTGCATGCTCATAACTGAGTTACTGGACTGTGGCTAACATTGCTCAGACAGCAGATGAAGTTTCAGAATACCATTCCCCCATCTCATTAAGTGTTCATGCCTTTCACTCAAGTTAAAAAATGGGTGCAATGTATACTTATAAAGTTGAATGCCTGGCATACCACAATCATGGCTAATCTCTCCTACTCATGGGTTGACCCATGCTGCCACTTTATTTCACAATCAGATGTCTCCAGTCAGCCAGAAAAATATATACAGCTCCAATCTACACTTGCCTCTGGTTTATCTGCAAAAGATTACCTGCCAGACTCCAGTTGCTGGTTAAAAGACTTTTGTGAATTTTGCTACAATTCAGGTCACAAAGACAATCTCCAGTTTTTTGCTATGATGGAAGATACTGCATATCGCCAAACAAAGAAGCATTTTACAAATTGCTCTAACCTGATGAAGAGGGAATATCACTCAAAAGCTTCATCTTAAACAATGAGCTGTTAGTCCAAATAAAGTATCATATAATACTACACTGCTCATCCCTCTAATCATATAATACTACAGTACTCATCCCTCTAATCATATAATTCTACAGTACTCATATTTCTAATTAAAGACAATATCCTATCAGCTGCCTCCTATTAACATGCAGTCTTAAAGGTACAAAACCAATGTCACCCTAATATCCAGGCAAAATATAAGCATTTAGCAAACACATTTTTACATGCAACACAATTAATCCAGTACTTTCAATTCCCTAACTACAAAACAGTTAAGAAAAATCTTAAAGGGTATATAAACCCTGACTATAAAGAATGCCACATTTACGTTTTGTCAATCAATAGAGTGATTAAGAAACTCCTAACTCACCTCTTAATTCAGCAGGGCTCAATATCCCCCTGTTACTGCTTTCTCCCTCTCAGCGAGTTCCCTGCTGTGTGTAGCCATGCCCCTTCCTTTCCCTGACTTCTTCTCTTCTCAGCTGACCTCAGAGGCAGTTGAACAACTTTGGCCTGTGCATGGTCAAGGTTAGGAACAGGCTTTTTAGATAAGGAGAAGGGAAATGGATTCCACAAAAGACCGTGCATTCTGATTAGTGAGTGATGTCACTTGTGGGAAAGGGGCTTATTGACACTATAGAGGAAGAGCCTGTATACAGTATGGCTGTTGGAGTAGGGCTGTTTAAACAAGAGGTGAGCTCTAATGATCCCAAAACCATTTTTTAGATTTTAATGTTTAGGTTGGTTTTCTATATGTATACATATCAGGTATAAATTACATTTTATTCAAACTTTTCCTACTCTTTAACGAACTAGGATAGCGATCAAAGCCACAGAAGGATCCTTTGTTTGCTATTCTGAAGTAGTGAGCAAAATCCTGTAGTGACCAAAAACCTCCTTCATTTCCCAAAAACCCAAATTGAGGCATGTGTATATGGGAGAACAATTTATTTGGAGACCTGAAAATGAAATGCATAGTGTAAATGTATCAAAGTTCAACACAAAGCAAAACAGTGGTATGCATGGGAACAAGTGGACTTACTGAAGCAATCCAACCAACTTGTACAAGGAGTATATTAGAGTGGAAGTAACTTTAGAAATGGAATACAACAAAAGATATTTTGGTGAAAAAAAGATCATTTTATAAGAAAAGAAATGTTGAGTAATAAACTGAGCTTCAAATCAACCAATAAATGTACCTCTTACTGTGACTAATGAAAAAGATTAAAAATATGTATAAAACAATCAGGTTTCAAACTGCATTATATTGTTGTAAACTCTTATTTTTTTTTAAAGACTAATGAA
Organism: Pipa parva; assembly: GCA_019650415.1. Classification (NCBI taxonomy): domain Eukaryota; kingdom Metazoa; phylum Chordata; class Amphibia; order Anura; family Pipidae; genus Pipa; species Pipa parva. The sequence continues at coordinate 9,055 of WMED01022770.1, read as the reverse complement.
AACTGCAAAAATATTAACATCTAGATCTAAATATGCACTTTATTATATGGTAAACAAAAATGATAACAAGTTATCATTAATCTTGTTATTGTGGTTTTGTCATCTTAATGCAATGCATTCAAATATCCCAATATGTTAACTATAGTTTCTCCCAGTGAAAACCTGTGATTTTACTGTCATATATTGAGTTATCTTAACTTCTTGTGTTTAAATTATGCAAATATAGCACTATCACAGTGTGGAAAGGGAACAGTTTAAACAATCAAAAGTAAACTTACTGGGGCAGTAAGATTCCGCCTGCTCCCCATGAAGCTAAAACCATATCCACATACAATAAGAACACAACACCATGCATTAACTGAGTGCAAAAAATACTAATAACACATTTATTAAGTAGTGTCTAACTCAAAGTTCTGGGGTTACAATCACACTTCTTCAGGAGAATAAGAAAACTTTAGTCACCAATATTTATTGGTCACCATTGAATAAATGTTAGTTTACAATATATATTGTTTACTAATTACCATTCTGTTCAATTTATAGTTACTTTCTTAGGCTTTTGGGCTAATTATTTATTGTAAGGCATTGAGCCCGGGATTTAAGCCGGGGTTGCCTGGCTCGGAGGCAGGGAAAGTCCCACTAAGCTATAAAACCACTCTGGACTGAGTTGAGTTCCGATTTAGACCAATTTTATGAATACAGCTGAACTCCCCTGGCTCCCATGGGTGTTTTTTGTGATTGGAATTCAATGCCAACCTATCCATGAATCTGTTGCCAGCCAATTGCAAAAAGAGCTGCCCTATATTAAGCTGCCAGATTCTGTGTCCTTGTCTGAGAAAGGAGTTTCTCTGCTCAAGTTGTATCCAGTTTCTATCCTACATTCCAGTTTCCTGTTGGTATCCTGTATTCCAGTTTCCAGTTTTCAGAATCCAGTTTGTGTCCTGCATTCCAGTTTCCAGTATCCTGCATTCCACTTTCCAGTTTTGCTACTCCTGTGTTCCTGAGGGATTGTGACTGTCAGCTACCACCAGTGGGAGGTTAACCTGGGGAGTTCCTTTTCAGCAAAGGCCACACCTGCTTGAGGGGGTTAAGGGTGAAGACTGAGAGCCCCTTAGACTCCGCACCTCAAGATTAACCAGCGTAAATTCCACTGTGGTGCAGAGGATCCACCCACTTGTTGTCTGCATTGTTACATTTATCTTAGGCAATACAGTATTTTACAAACAACTGAGTTGGTATAGATGGTTCAGGAAAACATGTATGTAAAAATAGTGCTTGAACTTTTTCAGATTAAAAGTAAACCACTTTTTTTCCAGTAAATATACTTACTGCACAAGCAGAATTTTTTTTTTATTACTATGGTATCTCTTTAAAGTGGTACAATGTGAGTTAATTATGTTTCAGTATTTTAATATTCTGTAGCTAAATCAATATGCATCTCAATAATTATAGTGCCAGGCTCACCCTTTATGTTCAATGTACATCTTGTTCCTTAGCAACATAGGTTCACATATTGTAGAGCGAGAATTAAATATGCACCATTGACTTCTTCAGAAGAGATTCTTGTAAAACTAACTCAATACTATATATTTTGTACCCTGTAAGGATAAATACTTTTACTGAATTCATTTTCAGTAAAGCTATATTAGTAGGTCTAATAATCACATTTGGAGAAATGTACCCAACATCCAAAGGCTCACATGATAAATTTGACTCAAAGGAGTAATTCAGGAAAGAGCGAATTTACTTGGTGATCCTTCGATTCACCTCACCGAGTCTGGTATGCGCTCCCTGCTCTCCTGCATGTGGAGATCAGTGAACGCTTTAAAGATACTTCAGCTCGGCGAGGTGACTCGAGTGGTTGTGAGGTGAGCTGAAGTACCTTTAAAGCATTCGCTGATCTCCGTGTGCAGGAGAGCAGGGAGCGCATAGCAGTCTCGGTGAGGTGAATCGAAGTATCGCCAGATAAGTTCTCTCTTTCCTGAATTACCCCCAAAATGGTCTTTAAAGAAGATAAGGTGACCAGCAGATGCCCATTTTATAATAAAGGTAGCACAAAGGTATATCAAATATCATACATTGCAGTTAAAGGGTTTAGTTTATTAAAAGCTATTTTAACATTTCCAACCTACTGTTTATACATTACCCACAAATCTTTACATGTAATATATTATTAAAATTTAAGTTATACTTATTTCTGTTAAGGTACAAAATCTCTTTTTTTCCCATATTGTGTCTGTGTCTTCTTATCACAGGTATAAGTGGTGCCCATTACCTCCATACTATTCTCTCTTAGTTAAGAGTGTAGTCAAAATAGTGCTACAATTACAATAAATATTTTAATAATATTCACATTTTAACAGCTGAATCAATATCACCACATCAGTATTCAGTTTATTCAAGTATTTATTGCATTCTATCAAAACTATACATTAAGTTTAATACAACCCATAAAATACATCAGTGCACTTTACTGCATAAACCATCTAGACAATAACACAACTTGTAAACAAAAAATAATATTTCCATTCTCTAGATGACAATAAGCAGGATAAAAGACACATGGTTGTGAAAAGGTGCGCCCATCACTTTGTTTTAGAAAACGGCTTGTAGATTTCTGACAACTTAATAAGATTTTCTCTCTTCTTCCAATATGACTTAACAGACATTTGGTAATAAAAATCTTCTTTCAACCATGTAATTATTCAAATTATCTCAGATGCTACATTTCCTTTTTGATCTTCATTTCATATGCTAATCACCCCTTTAAAGCAGGCAATGGACCAAAAAAAATATTTTGCCTTGTCACTTCACAATATTTGACACTGCATTGCTCAGAAACTTTGTCAAGGAAAGTTTGTGATGATAAACTGTCAAGTGCATGTGTGTGCATGTGTGTGCAGGGGACACTTTGTATGTTCATGCAGAGAGAGAGATGAGACAAAGATAAGGACTGACAATTTTTGGTTTTAGTAGACTCCAACCAATCTCTAAAAGACCCTCCTTTCCATTATTACATGGTTTAGCATTTTTTGCATAGCCTCTCGCTGCCCATTACCAATCCTTTAAAGTATTTATTCATTGTGGTTGCAAGAAAATCCTATGGGCTATGTGCAATATCATTTAGATCCTATACTTTCCAGGGCCTGTCCATCAAAGAACAAATTCGCCTGTTAAAGTGAATTTGCATCTCATCGTGATGCTGCAGATGCAGGAAGACATGATTCCGCTAGTTGCCTTGTATCACACTGGAGTCCTGACATCAACCCCTTCACTACTCAGTCTCCAATGCTTGATGAATTGGTGAATTACCTGTGCACTCACACATAAAGTGATGCAAAATGCTCTGTAACTCAACAACTGTCACAAGCTGTCAAATTGGTCTGGAATTCGCCATATCGCAGAGTTTACTGAATATGCAAAGGATGGGAAGGGATGAATACATTAGAATTTGGATCTTTATGCTTCTGTTCAGACTTTCATGAATAAGGCCTTCTTCATTTATATCAAAAACTCAGACAAAGATACCATTCATCCTTTAGGGCCACATTTGCTTTTTTTTAATTATTTATCTTCCTAAGTTTTTCTATGTTTTTCATGATTGTCCTTCATTATTACCTAAACTTGCCTTTTATAAACCAAGATGCTGGTGTTTCTTTTGGCAAACATCAGCCTAGAATTGTTTACTGCTTCTTGTTCAAGATGCCAGTTTAGGTTTTACATGTGCTGGAATCTATTATCTTGCTTTACAGTTTTATTTTTATTCATAGTTAGTTAAACCTTGGCCCCAACAATCCTAATGTACTTGTACAGGTTCTCCTTATTCAAGGGAAGCTTTGCATAACAGCACTCAGGGAAATATATCTGATCCACCTAATTCCCAGTCAGCACCATCTTAAGCTTGGTAGAAAGTTCTTTCCTTATTGAAAATATGTTCACTGTCAACAGCTAATACCACATTTGCACAATTACTTATCTTTTGCAGTTCAAAACATTTCACAGTGTTATTGGGTGAATAAATGTAAAAAGCTAGGGATATTGACACTGGAAATAAAATTTTCCACTATAGTACAATTGTCTGTTACCTTGCAGAACCAACTATAAGGTCCATTAAAATAAGCTTAGACATGCCAGATTAGTAATTCTTCATTACTGTTCTACAGTCTGAGGTATTATGAACTCCCTTGTAGTCCAAGCTAGCATCTTCACTCTATAAAGGTTTCCTGAGACCTACCCCTCCCCCTCCTAGAACTGCATATGTTAAATAGTGCACTTTTATTCCTATCCTGACAGATGAGGACTGGGAGAAAGCACCTGACAATTCCTATATGTTTCTCTCTACCAGAAACTAACCTATTTAATCTTTTCTATGATTTCTATCTTATGCCATTCCACATTAGCTGCATTAATATGCAGTCCTCATCTAACTGTTCCCAGTGTGCCTTACCTAATGTCTTCTTTTTCACTTAATTTGGGAATGTGCAGAGAACTGCTGCAGTACTTACCCACCAACTTTTCCATAAACCAACTCTTTTGTTTACTACTTTTATTATCCTCCTCTTTCTGTATGTAAAGCTCCCTCCTATTGTAAGTTCCACACTCTGTCACTCATTGCCTGCTAAGTGTGACGTATCTTTAGGACTATATGCTTATATATACATGTACAGTATACATGCCTCACATTTATTTCTCACATAACCATTTATTGGTAATTATTGATGAGCTTATGTCCTTATATAAATAGATTTCTGCACATTGTTTTTTAGTTTACCAAATAAGCCTATGAGACAGGATGATAGATCAGATGAGACCTTTGACACTGATCTTAATATTCTGCCTTAATTGATATCGCTCTTACTTTAAGCTTACCTGTAACTAGAAGGTAGCAAGGCACATTTCATTATGTATGAGGGTCTCTGAATACCAAAGAAAAAGCCTGTCTATTACCAAAATACCTTTCTATGTTAAGCATATGCTTCCTAAGTTTTTGTTGTAATATTCATATACTAAGGTTGTGTGTGAACCTTTGTGTTTTAGTTTCGGTTCAGATTCAGTTTCACCATTACCAGTGTCACCACAATTGAGTGGGTACTGTGAATCCTACCTGACTGGGAGCTGCCCAAAAACTTGTGCTACAAAATAAAGGAGTTTTTTTTTTTGCATGACTGGCAGAGCATTCACTGATGATGGATAAAAACCCCTTGAACAACAGAGGATCAACAAACAAGATGATGGTCTTCCACTGTCTACGTAGTGTCATTCCATTGGACTATGTTGTGAGTAAAAGAGGAGTGAGTGCTTGGCAGGCAACATGGGCCCATCCAGGACTACTTTATGGGCCAGAAGACATCAAATAAAGGTAAGGAGACATGTAAGCTTGGTTGTATGCTGAATTGTTGCACTGTTGGAGAGAAGAGGAAAAGTTTTCTCTAATTTTAATTTAACAGCGGATTCCCATAACAACTCCATGACTGCGACTATTTTAAATTCACGACTGCAAGAATTTTTAAAGTTGCAGCTGCGACAATCTTTCCATAATAAAGTCGCTATTGCGACAGTATTCTCATTATAAGGACATGACTGCGACAGTAGCAGTCTATTGCGACTGTCTTTAGCTGGTGAATTCACACCTTTACCCAACAATTTGAACTTTAGAGAATAACTCCCAAAGTGAGATTCAAAAACTATCTAAGCTGAAAAAAATGACATGAATGTATTTTGCTAATCTGATGAAATTCAAACTAACCTCAGCTAAAATACTGATTGGTTACTATAGGATACTAGACCTCTGTAAATACAGGCTGCTGTTAATGAATTCCCTTGATATACTCATGGGGAGGACTGTCGATAGCACCTGTAGTGAATAGCATGTTCCCCTCATGTAGTTTTTGGTTTCCTTAGCAGCAACTGAACAATATCTGAAAAAAAGGGAAACTATGTTATTATAATTATCAGTCATACTGAGTGAGAGTTTTACCATGATAATCAATGTATGCCCTGGTCATTAGGCTGGAAAATGTAAAGAAATTTTGGGAAGACCATATAGCTTAAGTTCCTTATAGAAAGTACACAAACTGCTAATATGCCATTCAATATGCTGAATTGACAACTGCAGGTAGTGTGTTTAGGAATTGTATTATATATTATTATATTTCATTGAAAGAGGTTCTAGTTCCCATGCTTATTATAAAACTAACCATCATGTTAAAGGTAACATATGAGTCTACAAAATGCATGCAGTCTAAAACCCAAAGTTGTTGTCTAGGTGGCAGGGGTTATGTGAAGCTTGGAGTTCAAGAATGGACCCTTATCCCCACCTCTTAATTAGGGTAGTCGGAGGTTAATTGATCCGTTATTTTGTCTTTGGGAAAATTGTTTTGCGTTCCTTGGAAATAAATAACATAAATACAACTGATAACTAAAACACAAATGTAAACATACGTGTTTGTTTCTGATCTTCTGTAGAGGCTAATATAATCAGGTCTCCATGTGACCATTGATTCTCTTTAGAGTCCCTGCATACTTAGTCCCCCATAATGGCTGCTTTGTTTTCTCTAACATGTTTTGAGCCTGCAAAAGTAAAAAAGAAATATATCAATATTTGTGTATATTAAAAGAGAAACTAAACCACTAATATCTATATTAGCAAAATACATGTGTGCATAGCCTTCATTTCAATAGCCGTAATTCATTGCTTTTAAAGCAAAATAATGGTAAACTGATGAAGCAGTGGCCTTCCTATTATAATTGCACTCAAAAAAAGGTGTTATTTCAAACCAGTAGGTTTGGCTCCTTTGTGACTGCAGGGTCAGCTTGCTCAACATCTGACTGGACCTGGCAGTATGTCAGCTCAATCAATTTCAGGTGCATTGAACATTCTAATCAGGACAATTGGTCATAAGCCATGATATCTTTCAGTAGGACTTTATCTGGGGCATGTTTTAAAAATAAATGCTTGTAATATTTATATAAACATTGAGTTACACATGGATAATTTAGTGTAAAGACATATTTTTATGTATATTAATGAAGGGTAGATTAGTTCTCCTTTGCTGTGCGACTTGGAATGGAGATTTTTTTAGAGATATATATCTATTTAAATATTTATGGAATCAGTACAGTAGAGAAATATATTGCGAGAGATAACACTGCATCAATTAGAGCCTCCAGCCAGCAAGGAAGTAATTCATACAGTAGGCTTGTTTCAGACAACCACGTTTTGTGCAAACCTGTAGGACCACAGGAAGGAGTCAGTCAGTTTTACTTCTGCATGTAAGAGCATTACAGAAATCTCTATGTAAATATCCCTCTGACATTTACATGAAACAATCTGTTTCATCTGAATCTTCTGAAAAATCTGTAGCATGCGGCAACAGTAGTGCAGTAACTTTTAATCAGTCCAGCACATGCATTACCACTCATGCCTTTGGAATTGCAAAAAATAGAAATTGCATGTCTACCACAAGAATTCCTATGAAATGACATCTTACTAATTGCATAAATATTACACTTACTCTACGCATTCCAGATATGGCTGCCATATAATAATTAAAGAAGCATCGCAACAACATAGTAAACACTGTGGTCTGTCAAGCCGACAAGTGAGTTTGAATTTTGTAATTTGGGGTGGGTAGAAGCACCCTAAAATATTGCAGTTATTTGGTACGTAGAAGGTTGATTAAAAGTAAAAGAGGAATTAATACCATAATATACTACATCCTACAATACATTACACAGTATTATAAATGAGCAATATAAAAAAATTATAATGGACGTACATTTTAATTGAAGCTGGACAATCTCACCTTAATGAATGATGATTCCATTACAAATATAAGGCTGAATACACCTGTTTACCATCTTCCTTTCCTGTGCATATAGAAAAGCAGCCAGAGCAAACATAAAGCTCTTTTTGGACCACTCACTGGATAATTTGAGGGTGCTGTTGTCACCTTCTAAGCTTTATTTAATCAGTCAACATCAGGGTTTGATTGGCCCACCAGGGGTCTGGAGGATTCAAGTAGCAATGAGCCTATTTGGCCCTGGTAAGGGTGGGCCACAGACCAGTAGCATGACACTGCAGCACTCCAAACCTTCTCCTCTCTCACTGGCCTTTTATATGATGTTGTGCCATCGGCCAGAGAAGGAGACCTCCAGTGGGCCCTCTCTCACCAGTCCGACACTGATCAACATATTATTGTTGATCAAGGACTTATGGACTCATTATGAGTAGTCACAATATTTTATCATCTTCCCAATATAACTGAACCACATAAAAGATACAACTTTTATAATAATATTGCCTATTTGTTAAACTTCTACTAGTGGCTAGTATATTATTGCGATTCCTTTAACTTGCAATTAAACTATGCAGGCAGCTCCAAAATATTTATGCATGTCTTGATTGTATGCTTTGCACTGTGCTCATTATTGCAGTGGCAAGAAAAATTACTTTTTTCTTCTATATAAAAATTGCAGGAAACATAAACGTGTGTCTTGCCTATACTTTTTAAGGGATAGGTCCCAGCAAAATAAAATTAAATTGGCATTTTTTTTTCTTTTTATTGCTTTTCATTTCTCTTCTCTTTGCTGTTTGCAGCTGTCTTTCATCAATTAGGATTCCTGGGCAGTGTCAGGGCCCTAAAGAAAATCCCCCTATACTTCTACTGCAGCAGCAATGTGATTCCCTGCTGAAAAGTGCTGCCACGGTCTTGCTGCTTACATTGTTTCTACCTATGAGTGCACATTCTACACAATTTAGTTTGCAAAGAAAAGTTATTTGATCTTAAATCCCTTGATTTCCTAATGTGCTAGACTGATTGACAGTTATTTGCCTGTTGTCTGTAATTTAATGATTCATCCCTTACTGCAGAGTAGTAACTTGATGAATCATTGTTCATAATGAATATTAATATACCTGCTAAAACTTTCAATACATAGTCACTGTTTTGTGTGATGTCGAAATCCGACAAGTTACTTATTGGGTTCCAAATTACTTTCTTATTGGGTTCCAAATTACCTATAACCAAAGTATTGATTAATTGGAATATTACAG
>WMED01022768.1:0-11595 GCA_019650415.1 Pipa parva | reverse complement strand
AATGTTTTATTTTTGATTACAAATGTTATAAAGTTGGAAAAATCAATAAAAACAAAAATTAAAAAAAAGAAAAAAAAAAGAAATGCAATGTTAAATGCAAAGTGAGTTTATGTGCAGATACAAGTGACTTGTGTGCATTTGTAGATTTCCAACTGCCATTGTGCGCATAGTCTAAGAATAGTATGATGAATGATTTCAAGGTCATCAGGTAGTGATGTTTAAGGTGACAAAGATTATAGATCCTTAAAGAAATAATTAAAGGTACAAACAGCTGACTGCTGTTCAGTCACTCAGCAGTTGATATGGATAGCTCTAGACATGTGCAGGCAGAGTCACTCTTACCATGTATACTAATCACACCGTCAGAGAACAGCTCAGTGATAGAGGGAGTGTGGCTTTGCTCTGTGTACCCAAGCAGGTAGGAGAACCTTTAAAAAAATCTTGCAGCATGGGTATATGGAAAAATAACAAGTATGCTATATTTTAGCCTTTACATTCATTAATTTTCTGCTTATGTGAACCCAAGAATGTAAAAATGTTCTAGTTTGCAATCCTGTACTTCATTAGCTGCATTCATTTAAAGCAGCGGTTCTCAACCTGTGGGTTGCGACCCCGGCGGGGGTTGCGAGGCCGTCCCACTGGGGTCGAGAACCGCGCCGACACCTGGAAGCACCCACAGGAACCCTTCTTATAGGGGTTCCTGCGGGTGACGTCAGCCGTAAAAGTCATCACGTGACGCGCGGCATGATGACGTTTCGGCTGAACGTCAATACGTGACACGCGAACCGCTGATTTAAAGGAACAGTTTAGTCACCAATTCTTAGAGGTGTAATTAACCCAGCTCAAGCAATTGTTAAAGAAATGGCTGAAATATTGACTTTATTTTTATATGGATTTGGTCTCTCTCTCTCATGCCCAGTATCAGTGCGCTATTGCTACTGACAAAGTACACCATTAGCTGTAACTGCCCATGGTAATTCATTTACTATTAATTTTGACCTTCCTGAGACACCGTTATATCAGTGGCAAAAGAATGCTGTATCCATCCGACTAGGAAGAAATACACAGAAGTGCTGAGTACTGCTACACAGGAGGCACAATTGCTCATATAAAAGACTGACTAAGTATATTAGAAAAAAATTTATTATGCATTTATAACACACATTACTTTTTATTTATCGGGCTGGACTCTTCCTTTAAAGAAAATAAAGGTAAATAAATTGTTTATTTATATAGACAATTTTAATAAAAACAGTCAAAAATGTAAAAAAAAAAAAAAAAAAAAGATAAGCTAAATTGTGATCAGAACAATCCTGAAGCAATTATATTTTATAAAATGAAAAAAATATATAACATATTATATAGAGCAATTCATAAGTACCTGGATCCTGCTCCTACGTAGCCATGATGTTGTAATTGCTGCAGAATGTGGTCTAGCATTATCTTGTTGAAAAATGCAGGGTCTTCCCTGAAAGAGATGACGTCTAGATGGGAGCATATGTTGTTCTACGTTTGTAGAACCTGAACATAGTTCTCTGCGTTAATGGTGCCTTTCTAGACATGCAAGCTTCCCATGCCACAAGCACCCATGCAACCCCATACCATCAGTGATGCAGGCTTCTGAACGGAGCGTTGATAACAACTTGGGTTATCCTTGTCCTCTCTGGTCCTGGTCCATGGCGTCCCAGTGTTCCAAATCGTGACTCATCTGACCACAGAACAGTCTTCCATTTTGCTACACTCCATTTTAAATGACCCCTGGCCCAGTGCAAACATCTGAGCTTGTGGAGCTTGCTTAGAAATGGCTTCCTTTTTGCACTGTAGAGTTTCAGCTGGCAACAGCGGATGACACGGTGGATTGTGTTCACTGACAATGCTTTCTGGAAGTATACCTGAGCCCATTCTGTTATTTCCTTGACAGTGGCATTCCTGTTTGAGGTGCAGTGACGTTTAAGGGCCGACCCGGATATCACGAGCATCCAGTAGAGTTTTACGGCCTTGACCCTTAGGCACAGCAATTGTTCCAGATTCTCTGAATCTTTTGATGATGTTATGCACGGCTGATGATGATAACTTAAAAGTCTTTGCTATTTTACTCTGGGTAACACTATTCTGGTATTGCTGCACTATCTTTCTGCGCAACAATGGTGGAATTGGTAATCCTCTTTCCATCAGGAAAATAGGCTGAACTGGATGGACTTGTGTCTTTTTTCAGCCTTATAAACTATGTTACTATGTTACTATGTTACTATGTAAACTATCTTGGCTTCAGAGAGACACTGACACTCTGAGAAGCTCTTTTTATATCCAATCATGTTGTCAATTGACCTAATTAGAGTTAATTGGTCTTCCAGCTGTTTGTTATATGCTCAATTTCCTTTTTCCAGCCACTTATTGCTACTTGTCCCAACTTTTTTGGGATTTGTTGTCACTGTGAAATTTTGAATCAACACATTTTTCCTTTAAAATGTTACATTTACTCAGATTAAACATTTGATCTGTCATCTATGTTCTATGACGAATAAAATATTAACATTTGCCATCTCCACATCATTCCATTCAGTTTTTATTCACAATTTGTTTAGTGTCCCAACTTTTTTGGAATCCGATTTGTAACTATAGGGGCATAAATATACAGTAAATACTTAGCAGGCAGATTCCTTCAGTCACACCTCCTGTCTTTATTGTACAAACATGCTGGGAATGATAGCTAGGACTCAGGGGTCATGAATAAAGATGGAAAAGACAATATGCAAAGAGGGAAAGAGAGGAGACACAAGGGGCAAGTAAAATTGAGAAAAGGGAGATAGAGAACATGTAAGTGGTTATGATAAAATGTTTGAAAGGGGAGTGAGCTGGCACAGCTAAATATCAGAGGGAGACTGAATGTTCAGGGAAACAGGGGGTTAATTACAGGGGCAAAATGAGAAAGGGGAGCTAGAAATAGATGTAGAAACCTTACAAGACTTGTAAAGCTGAGATGTAGGAAATGAAAAGTTGCTGAAATTGAGTGGTTTTCTGATGCTCCTCCTGTTGCCATTGCTCCTCACAGAGTGCAGTCCAGCTGCAGCAAAACAAAGTGGAAAAGATTAGTCTGCTCTGCCCTTCTCAGTCTAATGCTTTTAAGCTTATGGCTCCTCCTCCCTTTACATTTGCAAACCTCTGCTGGGGGGAATGATGCAGGCTTTTCATCTCACTATCACGCCCCACACCCCCCAGACAAGCACAAGCTGGTTGCTTCATCCCTTGCACCTTCTGTGCCTCCATTTTAAAACTGCGGCTATATGAATCCCTGCATCAGCAATGGGGAGGATCTGATGTCATCCTAATGCTGATCCAAGGTGGAGCTGAGCATCCCTTCTCCCTCCCATAGCAGGAGAGACGTTGATGCTGATGTTGCTAGTGTTGGGGCTCAGGGTAGAGAAACTTTAGTTTTCAGGGCAATCTCTGCTGTTGACAATCCTTGTGTTTCACACATACAGTAGTGTTAGCAGCTGCTGTCCTCTGCACATGGCTGACAGAATCTGACTGGCAACACAAGCTTTTATTGCAACATCTGTGGGACTGTGTGGATATTGCTGATATATTTGCCTGATTCTTGCAATCTCTGTGCCAGAGACTGATACAGGGCGATTGTATCTGCCTTGCCATGACCTGCTGAGTCATAGATGTGTCTAATGTCCCTGTTGTGTGGAACTAATCGTATGCTGTTGCTATTCCAGTGAGTGACTAATCCTGGAGATGCAGTATTAGCGATTGTCAGAATGATCGCTGCTGCCTTTCTGGTGTTGCTGAGACCCTACAGCATCCAATGCGCTTCCCTCCTGCTGGTGCTCATTCTGGGCACCATAGCAACTATCTCCTTCCTGTGCTGCTGGCATCGCAAGCTCCAGAAGTGCAGGCACCCAATAAAAACTGTGTTTGGCGGACGGGCCAGGAGCAGAGGTAGGACATGTAAGGAAACTTCTTCTTATTTATTATGCATGGCTAGTGTTTCATTTCCCTCCAGTGCTGGTGTTTACACTTTCAGCCATTCATTCAAGGAACACCAATGCTGCATTTCATGTATTTCACTAGATTCACAGTTATTCAGAATGTTTACATTTTGGTATTTTAAATGGTAATGGACTACTACTCCCAGAATTTAGCATTTGAACCTTACTGTAGTGACTTGTAGTTCAGCAGCAGCTTTAGATTCCCAATTTGAAAGTGTCTTTCACAACCATTGCTTATGTTTAAGAAAGTAACACCCCCCCCAGTGTTGGCAGAATTCCTCACTCAGTGCCATAGGAGGAGGAGGGTGGCATTCTGTGGATGTGGCAGTCCTATGTTCTGATTCATTTGACAAACATTTTTTTTTAGGACACTTCCAGCAGGACTGCGGCAGAGTTGTCTCCACCCCTCCTGGAAGAAATTGAAACCAGTACTGACTGTGTGTGTTTGTTGGGACAGTCTAAGGCAACCAATGACAGCACAATCTGAACTGCTTTTCTAACTCCAGTTATTCTCATCTGTTACATTTGTGCATGCTCTGCCTTGCCCTCACATTTGTCTTTTTATCTTGATTGTTAAAGAAAAATTTTGGCTTCTTAATGAAATCCAGAAATGATGGACTTAAGTTGATTGTGTGTTTTTTTTTTATGTCCCTTTTTCAGATGCGGTCCTGAGATCTCACCATTTTCGCTCAGAGGTAATTCTGTTTACTCATGGTTATAAAGATAAATTGTGCGTGACCACTTAGCATAGGCTAATAATCACCCATTGTAAGTCCCAGTGACTGAAAGCACATTTTGTTATGACATCTGTGGTGACTGTCTTTAGCCTAAGCTAAAATAAGATGCTGAGAATCTTTCATGCAGGAGAGACAAGTGAATTTAATATGCTTTCAGCAAACCAGTTCTACATGTGTTTAGAACATGCATTTGTATAGAGGTAGGGCATTAGTGAGAAATTAAATGCAGCTGCATAGTACCACACACAGGTCAGTTTCTACCATCCTTGATGCCCACAGCGATTTTGAAAAATTACCTCCCCCACAATATCCTCCTAACATACCATCTACACAGGGCAGTACATGGCATACATATGCAGAAAATTCATTTAAAAAGCAGGATATGGCGTATACATACAGGGCATATATTTACATAGCAGTACAGGGCATTCACATAAAGGACAGTACAGGCCAAAATTTATATAGCAATACAGGGCAAATACATACACTGCAGGGTCCACAGTGGTCGCAGTTGCCACGAGCTTGGGCTGCCCCCTACATGGAAGAGTCAAAGTCCACGGCCTCCTCACCCCAGAAGGACACATTAGGAGTAGTCCTAGCCTCCCGATGCATCTTTCTGTCCTACCTTATCTGTTTAAAAGATAGCCACCACCATCCCTAATATGGCTTTGACCAACCATACTACTTTTTCTGCGGTCGTCCATGCACATACAGGCCAATACAGGCAATACACATACCATATAATACAGAGCTAGGGTTGCCACCTCCTACCACAGTAATTTTAGATGTGTATAGTGAAATGGAACCTTGAAACCGCAGCTAGAAAGGGGTTTCATGGATATGCAGGCAGACAACTAGATCACCAACATCTGCATGGTGTCTTATACACATGTCCACAGAAATGGCCTTTATGGCACATAGCTATTGGTTAGATGCATAATTGGGAACCCATTACCTGGGGAGTACAGCAAAGAACTGCTATGGCTAGATTAACAAAAGTACTTTGCAATAAACTCCACAATTAGGATGAAGCTTCTCACAACAAATACTAAAGGGGTAATTCAGCAAAGAGTGAACTTACCCTCCGATCCTTCGCATCAGTACACATAGACTGTTACACGTTTGCAGAGTCCTGCACGCGGACATCAGCCCAACGCTTTAAAGGGATTCCAGTCTCGTGAGGCGTCTTTGGGTAAGTTCGCTCTTTGCTGAATTACCCCCTGTGTTGTCCATTTTAACTTTTGAGTTTATTGCATCACACCCTTCCTATCCTGGCCAAAGAGATTTATTTTGCTGAACTCTCCAGATGAGAGGTTTCCAATTATGGTTAGATAGGACAACATTGGTGTACTTACACTGAATAAACTGTGCCAACCACCGTTGTAATTCTGCAGGAAGTTTCTTATTTCCAACAGTTTGGGAGCAACTCTATGCCCTTTCCTCCCACTGATCCAGTTACAGCTGCTTCCCCTGACCATCTGGTACATACACCCTGTGGGTCATTTATAATTAATCTTTATCTAACAAGAGAGGGTCCTAGACACTGACCAGGCTTTTGTCTCAGGTCTGTGGCAGACTTTATTTTATTGAGCTAGAATTTAGCCCTGGTAGGCCACAAAGAAAGCTTTTTGCTCAGGCTCCTTTATTTTAAACTCATTCAATCCAGTCACCCATTCTTATTTACGAAGAAGATTTTCAGTGTTTTCTACCTGATCCTAAGTTATCATCCTCTAGTTGCCACACATTTACTTCACACAAATCTTTGTAATCTTCCCAGTGTTGCTGTATACAGATGCCAGAAAAATACTGCCATCTACAGAGTGCGACAGTCAGTGCCGGCTGGGAGGTTTGTGTCGCTGGGGGGAGCCAGCTCTGGCGACAGTACTAGAGAGGACTTAATGGCTAGTGAGCCCTGGTACAGTTATTGCTCTCATCCGCCTATATTGTTAGGCTGTACCCTTATCGTCCAATACACGAGTTCCTGATGTGGATTTACACATGCAAGTTTTGTTGGCTTGGAAACTATAATATTAAATGTATGTCTCTGAACTAATCAATTCATATTTTCTGTAGCTCTTAAATGTTTCGTCTTAGTTTACCTCAGTCTGGCTTTTCTCTCTTAATTTTTTCTGCTTTGTTTAGTACAGCATGTAATCTTGTAATGTGCTTGTCTAAGTGGAACATGATTTCTGTATTCTCTTAATACTATAATTACACTGAGCAGCAGAGTATTTGTATAGTGCTATTTTCTTAACCTTTACTGAATAACTTTATTTTCTAGAGAAAGGAACCTACACGTATTGTGCCTAAGCAAATTAACATCCCTTTTCTAGAATACCATTTAAAATGGCCAATCTTATTTAAAATGTACTTTTATATTTGTATTGTTAAGATTAATCTGTATCTGTTGTACTTCAAATCTTTCATGGTAGATGTGTTATACTATTATTTATTAACTTTTTATTCAGACCTTTATTCTTCCATTTCTCTATAGCTCTTTAATTGAGGCCATGGCCTAGTTGCTAGGTTCTCTGAAATAATGTGTCATTTACATTCACCCTACTAGGATATAAATAAGCTCGCTACTTTGGGTTCCCGTTCCATGCTTCAACCTGCTATAGATGTATGGTTCTCTGATGTTACAGTAAGAGGAAAAATTGACCATGCCTGGTCATCCCCTGGGATTGTAGAGCCAATGTCTGGTTTGGGGGTATCACTTAGTTATCCCTTTATAAAGTATTTTATGTGTTTCCTCCCTACCCTAAAAGTGCATGGGGTTGGCAAGTAGTAGTTAGGATAGCTTCCTACACCTACCAGTTTAAAAAGACCAGTACCTGGGAATATCTCCCCACAGAATATGCCCTATTCACTGTCTGAGTGATAAATAGACCTGGATAATGCTTTGGAGTAATCTACTCCCATTACTGGATCTTCATGCATGATGTGTTTCTGCATCTTTGCCCAAAAAAGGAAAGAGGGTAATGTACAATCCATGGTGCTGTACTATGATGGTGAAATGTGATGAAGATGAGGTCATAAACATAAACTTACACTTGCTGTAGCCTGGATATTTTTTCATTGATGGTTGTGTTGCATATAATGGGGTGGAGTGCCATGCTGTATGTGTGAAGAACTAGAATACATGGGATAATTGTTTATTGTAAATAACTTTTTCAATGTTTAAGCATACTAGTTTAAATGTATGTACATTTTTCTTTATAACATGCCATTAGGTTATGCAGCACTGCACAAAACAGTTCAACTACAATCATAAAAGAAACATGGGAGAAGGGTTTAGCATAGTAAAAGTAAAGTAAATTTAAAGCAAAAAATCTTGATGAAAAATTTTGAAGGCACAATAATTTAATTGCAAGTGATTAAAACAAGAGAATAGAGAACCCTGCCCCATATTTTACAAAGTAAATAGGAGGGAGACTTACAGACACAGATAGAAGGGTAGTAAGTGTACCAACATAAAGTGCTGAATCATAAGCATTAATAGCTACTTAAGCATAACATAAATGAAATATTATAAAACTAGTGCGAGTGCTCCAAGAGACAGGATTTGAGTTTAGTATTGAATATGCAGAAGGACTGTTCTTGGCAGATATGGAGGGGTATAGAATTCCAGAGTTACAGGGCAGCAAAAGAGAAGTGCTTCAGAAGGAAAAGGGAAGTATTGGTCAGTGGTGTGCAAAGACCACTCCTTTGTGAATAATGAAGTAGGCAATTAGGTATATATGAGCACAAAAGTGAAGAGATATATGGAAAGAACAACAAAGAGCAAGTACATGAGGACATGCAGGAAAAACTGACAGTTGCAACAATGTGCTTAGAGACGAAGAAAGATGAATAAAAAATTCACCTAAGACAACATTTAGAAGTAATAGGGTTAATGCTTACATTCTAAACCATTAATGGAAAAGGAGGGATTAGGACTAGTTTTTTTTTTTTCTTTTGAGAAATAATTAATTCTGTTTTAGCAAGATTTAATTTGAACCAGCTCTGGGCCATTCAAACGTAGCTTCAGGAGACAGAGATTTGAGTCTGGATTTTAGGTGTTAGTGAAGAAGTTTTGTAACCATCTACATACAAATGATATGGAAGACCAAATGAGTGGGTAACATCACCCAAAGAAAGAAAGTCCAGGGAGAACAGGATATGACCAAGAACAAAGTCTTGATGCAGCCCCACCCTTATTGGAATGGAAAATAAGTATCATTTGCATGGGAGACAAAAAATGAGCAATTAAAAGGTAAGAGGAAATCCAAGAAGCCACTTGATTACATATGTGATCAACAGTATAAAATGCAAATGATAGATCCAAGGGATAAGAATATAAAAGTGACCTTTGGCTTTGACAACCTGGAGGTCATTTGCAAGTTTACACAAAGTGGCCTCTGTAGAGTGCCAGATTGCAAAGAGTCTGTGAAATGGTGGGCATAAGGATATTGTAGCCTTTTTGAGAACTGGTTTTGTACAGGCATGTTTAAAAGAAGAAGGAAAACTTCCAGAGGACAAGAAAGAATTGAACAAGTGCATGAGGGCTGATAGAATGGCAGAAGTGCAGCATTTAACTAATAAAGAAAGCATTGGGTCAAGCAAGCATGTTGTGATAGGAGAGTATGATAGAAATTGAGAAACATAAAAGTGGGTCACAGGAAAAATAGAATTTAAAAACAGAGGTTGATTTTGGTTGAATTATATATGTGTCAGGAAAAATAATAATCTTTTTGAGCAGCGGTCCCGAACGTTTTCTGTATCAGAGATCAATTTTCAAGTTCCCTCATCCAGAAAAGTCTTGGTGGACCACTAGGAGAGTGGGCAGATCAATGAACACTGACATTATGGCGACGTCACAGCCCTGCATTTGGGGACCCTTTTTTTGAGGATATTATCTACTTTGATTTTGAAGAAGTTAGCAAAGTCTTGCAGGTAGTGTGGAGGCGTTAGTGAATCTGAGAGTGAGGGTTGTAGAAGAGTGTTAAACATGAAAAATAGGTGACGAGCATTGCTTTGTTTTGTAATATACTGTATGAGTGGTGTAATAGGTTTGTTTGGCTAGGAAGTTAGGAGGTCAGGCATTAAAGCATAAAAATTTTAATTGTAGAAAAATTGTAATGCAGAAAATCAAGCTGCAAAAGGTAGTTCTTCTACATACTTGTGCAGGATTTTTCTAACATTGGTTTATGTATTCATCCATGTTCAGCTGGTTAATGTCTGGTGTTCATAATTTCAGATTGGTACATAATGCGTTACTGCAAATTTCTTTAATTTGGTAGCCTGAGACCCCGTGCAAATCTGAGCCAGTTCTGGGGATCATGAGAGGTTTAGCCTGCTAGAAGAGAATAACAATAGCTTTACAGTTTTGGCAGCCAAAGTAATGATGCTTGAGTGAGCAGTGTGTACAGAAAGTGTTGTCATCTCCCTGGGAGTTTAGACCTTTTTAACTGGGCAGTGAAACATTGGAACATAATGTAATCATTATTGAGGGGTCCCTTAGGGTCCGAGGAATGTGACTTGGCACATAGGCTGTGTGCCAAGCTGGCAAAGGCACCACCTTCTGATGTTGCAGAGGCTATCTTTGTTTCAAGAGAAAACATATCAAAACAGAGGTGTAGAAGCGTTGGGGTTGCTGGTACAGTAAAGGTGACAATGATGTCAGAAGAAGGAGGCTCATACAGTAAAGTACTTTTAACTGCTCATGGAGCAAATCCCCAATTTGAGATACTTGTTGTGGAGAAAACAAATTGGCAACAAGCCGGTAAAGACACCATCTTCTGACATCACAGCGGTCATCATTGTGGAAAGAGAAAGCGTTGAGACCAGAGGTGTAGGAGCATTGGCAGAGACTGATAAAATGATTGTGACAATGATTTCAGAAGGACACTCGAGAACTAAAGCAGTTTTAAGAGTTGGTGATGCAGACTACTGTAAAAATAGTAAAAAAAAAAGTGTTTTACATTTAAATTTGTAAGTGCCCCAAAAGTGAATATTGTTCACTGCTGTTTCTGCTGCCCTGTGTCTTCCTAAGTTGCTGCAGGTTGACCAACAGTGCAGCTTGAATGAAAATTTAAAGTGGCAGTCATGTTCCTGGTTTAGATCAGAGAGAATTGAACTCTCTTAAAGGGATCATGGATGCTGGAGCCTTGGCTCCCTTTAACAGAAGTGGTAATAGCTGGATCTAATCATGTAAGGCTTAAAAAACTACTTAAAAAACTCTTTGGTATTTTAGAGACATTCAGAGTCTTTGCACATAAAAACTGTCCATTTTAAAGGTTAAATACCAGGTACATGTTTGAAGTGTCTCTGCTGCATTGCAAAATGTATTGCTTTCTTTATTATTTTGTCATTACAGAATGAGTGACCTTTCTTCAATGGTACCTCTGGGTAAGCTCCTGACAGGGTGCTTAAGAAGATGCTGCATGCAAGATCTTATTTAGTACAAATAGGATCATGGGGTGCATCAAAAGGGGCATACATACACATGATGAGAACATAATTATACCACTTTAGAAAGCACAGTCCACACATGGAATATTGTGTGCATTTTTGGGCACCAGTGCATCAGAAAGATGTAGTTGAGCTTCAGCGGGTTCAAAGGTCCTACTTACTAAAGTAATAAAAGGAATGGACATACCACAGTACCAATATACAGATTTTTCTTGAAGAAAGATTAACAAAACTGGGCTTTGGTCAGTACAGAGACAATGGGCAAATACATCAAATGGCATTATTGTAATAGTAAATAACGTGGCTAAAAGTGACTGCAATGTATCAATCATTATGCCTAATGATGATTCTATTGTAAAAGAAGGATGCGGATGTGAATTGCTAATATGTTTTATGAAATTCAACAACCA
>WMED01022766.1:0-11596 GCA_019650415.1 Pipa parva | reverse complement strand
AAGTGAGGCGAACACTACGCACCTCACTTCGGAGCTTCCTGAATAACCCCCTTGGACTTTAGTGAATAACCTCCCAAGGTCTTACTATATATTTTGTAACTCAAAATAATGCACGTGAACCACGTCAGACAGCAACCAATGCACATACCTATAGTACCCCTAGCAGGTGTTTTACCATGAGAAGATTCCTGTGCACCTATTTTCTTATGGTGACATAAGTGGAATGGATCACTGATGGTGCTTCAGGTATATAAATGGGAGTTATTCACTAGTATTGATTCATTTTTTGCATGTGGCAAAATGCATAGTGGGGCCTCCCCTTAAATGTACGTGTCATGGATCTTCATGTCAGGGATTTTTAACAATAAAGTTTTTCAGGGTTTTCAAAATAGCTTAAAAGGACAATAGCACCAAAAAAAGAAAATGCCTGAAATTAATTTATAGTTATTATATATATGTCATGTGTGTTCCAAAAAACTCCAAGTTTTGTCTAGAAAGTATGATATTAAGCTTTAAGAATTGGGCTTTAGGGCACACTTTCTGAATATATACACTCTAAGGGGGGAATTCACGATAGTGCGAAGTGAGGTGCGGATCCTTCGCCTCACTTCGCACATGCTGTTATGCGCTCGCTGATGTCCTGCACACGGACATCAGTGAGCGCTTTGAAGGGATTCCAGTCTCGGCGAGGCGACTCTTTTGCTCTCGCCGAGACTGAAATCCCTTTAAAACGCTCACTGATGTCTGCGTGCAGGACATCAGTGAGCGCATAACAGTCAGTGCGAAGTGAGGAGCAGGATCTGCACCTCACTTCGCACTATCGTGAATTCCCCCCTAAGGTTGAGGTCACACTAGTTGATTCTAAGCTGAGTTTTTTAAATTAGGCTCAATTATTGTCTATGCTGCAAAATACAAGAGCCTGTGTAGATTATCCCACAGGAAACAATTGATACTGTATTTCCAACTCAGGTGAAAATCAGCTAGTATGAACCCAACCTTAAGCACAATAGAAACCATTGGAACTGAGTAAGGTCTGTTTAAGAGCATTACTGGTATCAGTAACAATAGACAGACAGCAAAAGAATTCATGAATTTATAAAGCCAATTATTCTAATCTTAGGGACAAAGTTATACCCAACTCTGAATATGGCAAGGTAATTCCCTGAATCAAGAACTTCCCTGTACGTTTCTAATCCCCATACCTTGTAGTAATATTTATACACTCAAGAAAGGCATACAGACTAATTTTGAACATTACCTCTCTTTTGTCTCCAAACTCATAACTACTTTGTACTACTGTCTGGTATATTCCAAGATGGTGCAGTCTGAAATTCCAGGAGGACTGGGCCCACTGGGAATTCTCCCTGTGACCTGGTGGGCTAGTCCAACTCTGAAGCCACCAGGATGATATGTTAGTCCTATGGAAGCACTGTCCATAGAGGATTATGCATACAGCGCTCTCTTTGGTAATACAATGGAATTTGGTAGGTGGAGTAGAGGAGAAGCACCTGGGGACATTCAGTAGAGATAACCATATATATGCTTGCCTGTGGACCACCACTACTCCCCAGTATGTTAGTGGGAGCACATATCTGTGAGGCTGGGAGCTAGCCTATCTCTAACAAATCCCTGTTATGGTGTTTGTCTGTGCTGTATCGTCACTGAGGTTTCTGGGTAAAAATTTATTGAGTGTTATAGACATAAGCCTTTCCACACATACTCAGTAAAAATAGAAGAATAGAAAAGAAAACAGACAAGATCGATGTAATGATTATTTTACACCAGCAAAATCTATGTATCAGTGTAATATAATGTCTGTAAATATAAACTAAGGAAGACAGAAAGGGTGGTTGTAGGGGCTTGTGATATGTATTACCCATAACAGTCCCTTATGGTAAAATATCTGTGAAACATGATGTTATTCTTGCTGAATGACTCTGTACAGTTGATGTGCATGGTCCTGCCACTTGCACGTTCACCTTGAATGCAATGTTATCAGATAATTCCATGTACACCAGCAGTGCAGAAAAGAGCGATTAGGAATGTTGTAAATAGTGTGT
Organism: Pipa parva; assembly: GCA_019650415.1. Lineage (NCBI taxonomy): Eukaryota > Metazoa > Chordata > Amphibia > Anura > Pipidae > Pipa > Pipa parva. Next base: position 9,536 of record WMED01022766.1, on the reverse strand, counting down.
ACCCCGCTGGATGGGAGCAGGTAGCTACAGATCTCCCCTTCAGAACAGAGACGGGGGGAGGAGGGGAGGGATGGTCTGATGCTAATGAGACTGAGCCAAGGCCAGCATGAGACAGCGAATTCACCAGCAGGATCATGCAGTAGTCAATGTGAGCATCCATCCTGATGTAACAGGGGCTTAAAGCTCATCTCCTGTCTGTAGCAGCATTCCAATCCCCTGAGCTCCATACACAAGAGGAGGCAGGTAAATATCTGCATGGTTACAAGCATGTTGTGTGTTACTAGTATGCAGCATGACAGATTGGATTCATCATCTCTGTGCAATGATGCCTAATGTAAAACGATGGGATTTAATGTTTGTTTGCCAAACTGGCCTACTACAATCTGTATGCGATGCTATAAATGATACACGTAGACCTGCTATTCTATGGAGGGGGATACACCCTAGTAACTAGACTGTAAATATACGGTAGTGTCAGACTAATCAGTGTTGCCATCCCCCATAAAAGATTAAACGACTTGATTCAGGTTCACTTTGTACATTCTGTGAATGGCTGATCTTATTAAATGATCATTTCTAGTTCTTCATTAGTATCCTTTGGCTTTAAGTGTATTATGACTCAAGCCAGTTTATTCTAAGTATTTGACATACTTTTGTAGTTGTCAAGTTGTAATTGTCTTGAAGAGAGATGATCCTTGTAAAAAAGTTTCTGTTTAGTGTAGTTTATCCTCTGCTGTGTAATGGGCGGATAATAGAAGTCTCCAATGAGTTCACTGACTATATACAGAGATAAGCTTCAAGCCCATTGATTTGATAAAGGCCATTAAGCTCGGAGGTGACTTCTTATGTACTAACAGACAAGGTATACTTTTTATACACAAATGTGGAGGAGAGACAGACAGGCTGTTGGAGACATAGAGATACTGGGAGAATACTGTGCTAAGGGAATGACGGTATAAGGCTATAGAGACAGGCAGCTGAATAGGCCTACAGTACCAGAGTATCAGAGGGATATTCAATGTAAATGTTTAAGGTGCAGAACATGCAATGTGTGGGATACATGGGAAGGAGGATACTGCTGTGAAGTACAAGTAGGGGAGGACAGTGAGTTTAGACTACAGAGATGCAGGAGATATGGACAGGGCTCAGGAGTAAAAAGGGGAGAGAATCATACAGAGTTACGTAGAGATAACTGCGTGAAATGTATTGCTTATAATTCTGTATCTTAGAATCCTGTGCTGCTATGTTATGTATAAAATTCAGTATTAGAATGAATAGAGTGAATGACATGTTTATTAATATCATGATACAGTGTAGGGCATGACTGTACAAGATGGCAGAAATCAGGGGTGCACGTGCGATAGAGACAAAGGAGGCAGCTGCTTCTGAGTCCACTGCATTATATCTGCTGTATCTGCCTTCTTTTCAATTCTATTTCACTAGAAACTTCCCTCAACTCCTAACCAGACACATAACACTGTTTATGGGAAAGTAGAGGGGTGTAAGTTGCAAAAGTTTGGTGAAAAACTCATCAAAAACTACAGACATTTTTTTAACTGACTTTTTTTCTTTTTCAACTTTATGTAAATAGCCAAAAATGAAATTAGGCTCTTTTCCACTTAGTAAATGTGTGCCAATTTGTTCATTCACATACCTACTGTAACTATGGTGTGCAATGGAATCTCTAAACAAGTTTAATGTTGTCTGTAGGCGATAAATAGAAAATAATTAAAGGTACACTACAACACACCTTTTGTATTTTTAGTGCTTACTATGCTTATTTCTTGAAATAAAAGACTTATATTTGGGCTTATTTGTGAAAGTCTGAGCAGTCAGAAAGAGTAGTGTGTTTGCAAGTGACGCAAATAGAGTGTCATTCAGTATACTATGATAAATAAGCACCTCTGAGTATAACTGTAAACTTCAGCGACTCAGGATTCCACATGTCCTACCCCCAAGTCCTAGGGGCATGTTAAAAAGATGAAATACTCAAAAAGGGTGAAAAAATGTTTTTTTCTGACTATACTGCATACTTATAAAAAACAAAACAAAAAAAGATCCTTTATTGGATATTGTCTATTTTCCCTAATATTTCTTCACCCCAAATTACCAATATTGTTCAACAAACTATCCTAAATATCAACAACCAGCAATAAACTATCCTAAACATCAACAACCAGCAATAAACTATCCTAAACATCAACAACCAGCAACAAACTATTCTAAATATCAACAACCAGCAACAAACTATCCTAAACATCAAAAACCAGCAACAAACTATCCTAAACATCAACAATCAGCAACAAACTATCCTAAAAATCAACAACCACCAACAAACCATACTAAACATTAACAACCAGCAACAAACTATCCTAAACATCAACAACCAGCAACAAACTATCCTAAACATCAACAACCAGCAACAAACTATCCTAAACATCAACAACCAGCAACAAGCTATTCTAAACATCAATAACCAGCAAAAAACTATTCTAAACAATAAAAACCAGCAACAAACTATCCTAAACATCAACAACCAGCAACAAACTATCCTAAACATCAACAATCAGCAACAAACTATCCTAAACATCAACAACCAGCAACAAACCATACTAAACAACCACCATCAACCATCAACAAACTATCCTAAACATCAACAACCAACAACAAACTATGCTAAACAATTAGCAAATCTAATAATTGACAAAAGAATTATATGAAATAAAACACATTTTTTTCTACCAGTTCAGCAATGCCCCCCAAGGGCCTCACTATCGCTACACCACATGAGCAGTGCAGGGGCGGGGGTAGGAGTACGTACACCAGGAATAAGACCATTAGCTTAGTAAAACTCTTTAGAGAGAAGTTGCAGTGTGGTATTTTATTTTTTCACAGCATATGAAATAATACAGTATATTGCAATGTGAATTTTTCTAAAGTGTTCTGCTAATGTGTGTGGGCAGACAAGACACACTGAAGTCTGTGCAGCATATATTGCAGTCCATGAAGTAAGACACCACAGTTTTTACTACACAGGAATGGGACCTTGGGACCTCACTTTTCGCTTTTCCAAGTTTAATAATTGGGAGAACACCCTGAAGTTTCTCTCAGTAAGTATCGCGAGATTTGCTTCAATCGATGCTTGCCGTGAGAAACTTTTTCTATTGAATGTATCCATGGAAAGGATAGTCATACAGTATGGCTACCCTATACTTACTGCGAGAAACTTCAGGGTGTTGTCATGATTAAACTCAGAAAAGCCAAAACGGGTTTTTCCGAGTTTAATAAATTTTGCCCTACGTCACAAATTTGCTACTCTTTATTCAGTAAGTGGTAGATTCCAGTTAGCGAAAAAGCAAAAAACAGCAGACGTGATTGCAAGAGTTGTATGGGGAAGTCAGTCAAACAGGATGCTTTATCATTTATAGTGATGCAAATTTCTCCAATGAAGTGCAGTGACATCATCCTTACATTGTCCCACTAACTGTTTTAAGTGAATATTACATTCCTTTTCTATGTCACCCTATCACTGGTTCATGTTGTTACATGGGTGCAGCCTTTACTGTCACTTTAGAATTAAACAGTCGTGATGTGCCACATTGGAAATCTGCCATCGACCCCCTACTTATTCACTTTGATCTAGCTATGTCATATTTATGAATTCAACACAGTATGCCTTGTCAAATTCGCTACTTCAACAGACTCTGACGATTGCAGCCAAATTACTTGTGCGATGTAATGTGAAGAGCACCATAAGTCCGTGACTATAGTAAGCGCCAGAATTGGACGTGAATGCGCAACACATTGCAGAGTTTTATGAACAAGCAGAGTTGAAGAAGTGGTGAATGGACGTGAATTTGGATCTGTACACAACTGTTCATATTTTCATGAATAAGCCCCAAAATATTAGCTGTTTTAACGGGAGATACTACATCAGACTGGAAAAAGAAAGCAGCACTGTTCCCGAGCAGTTAATGCTACAACAGGTTTTATTAGAACCTTCAAACATGAAAAAAATCTGTACAATTAAACGAGTGCAACACTTGGCTGATTACCTTGGGGGTCACTATAGCTTTGTGCTAGGTGAAGGCAAGGAATGACTGTACAACGAGAATACAGATTATGTTCAATTTAGAGTTGAATTTACTCCTTTAAACTGTGCCCCAGAATGTTATATTCTCAATATAGGAGTGGTTTAGAAAACCATGGCAGATGCCAACACATAAGCTCCCAGTAGTATTAGAAAAAAATTACCTTATATACTCATGTATAAGTCGAGAAATTTAGGTAGAAAAAATCATGTAAAATCGTACAGTCGATTTATACACGCATATACAGTATATGGTAGTTTAGAGAGCAAAAAAAAAAAAATGATCGGGGGGGCGTGGTATGATAATGTTCTAAAGGGAGGAGAAACATAACACAACCGTAAGTGCTGAACTTCACGAAGGAGGGGCAGATGATGGGGATCCTTGGTGCTGCTGCTGGCTGGAAGTGTAGTGGAAGTGGAAGTGCCCCATAGCTCGATGGACATGCTGTCAGGTAAATCTGGGCACCTGGCAGCAGGCTGTACTGTAGGGCAATAATGTCAGACTGGTGCATCGGCTGGGGAGGAAGGGGGCAGTGGGTGTGGTGGGAGGTTGTGATGTGGGTGATGGTGCGGATGGTGGTTGTGGTGATGATGTGGATGGTGCCCCCCGCTTCCAGGGTGCTGTTGCTGCTGTTAGTTGAGCTGAGCCTCTTGCATCATCGCAGCAGCTACAGAGCCTGGGTAAGCCCCGTTTGCTCCAACAGTTCATTTGTGCGTGACCTGACCCGGGACTCTCCAGGTGCTGTACCACCGCACCCGCTCTTGCTCCCTCCCCTCCACCACCCCTCGGCTCAGGCTGACCCCTATGTGGCCCCCTCCAGCTGCGTGCAGCAGCCCCTCTGCCAGTGAGTACTTGTCCTTTTTGAGCAGGGTCTCCTTCATGTGCAGAGCACGCAGCCTCTTAGCCTCTTCACCCGGTCCCCCTCCTCCCCCTGCTTGCCCAGTGTTACTAGTGGGCTGCACTCTGTCTGTCTCCATAATCATGCTGTACATTCAAAGGGCTTCTTTGGGGTTCCCTCCATGCTCTAGTACAATGGCTGTCACTGGGTGGGGATGGGCAGGCCCCAAGTTTTACCCTAAATCATTATAATGTAGAGAGAGAATAGATACACAGGATTAGATGTCTGATGTAGACTGGCCACATTTCATTCCCAGATCCATAACAAGCTGACTAAGGGGTAATTTATCAAAGTCAAAAAAAGGATTTTTGAAGGCCTAATGCTGGAGAAACAGTGTGTATTTTACCGAATATTTAAAAAAATGTAGAAAATCACTTTTTTATATATCAAAAAGTTATTCTCGATCTGTAAAATTGGCAAAACGCTTGAAAATTACCCCCCTTAGTAGTTTAAAATCACACTGTAATTATTGGGATATTTACTAAGACTATTTTGACCATATTGATTAGTTTCAACCTGTTTTGCTGTTAATTTTCATTTCCTGGTAGTTTTCTATTTCCCTATCAAAATAAATCAATAAATATTGACCAGTTGACATGGGCACACTTTGCAGCATCACCATTTTATTACAGAATAATATTGACATTCTTTTTAGATGATAAATCATTTTTGGTTGTGTTAGAACCAGCTCTATAGGGAATAACGAGTTTACCCAAGCCTCAGGCAGGCAAACACTTGATTGATAAAATAGTCTATGAACAGCAGATTAAATAGGTGAAATACACTCAATAAAGCAAACGCAGTAGCAGTTTTCTAATGTAAAACTGCTACTGCGCTTGCTCTATTCAGCAAAACTCACAGGGACAGGAAGTGAAGAGGATCAGCAGGTTACTCAAAGCAGGGGCAGCACTGAAGCATAAAAGAGTGATCAGTAAATATTTACCCCCCCTTTAAGAATCACTCCTGGATTTAAACAAGCTTTTAATTCTCCTTTAAAAAAACTAATACATTCTCTTTTTCTTTTCAAAGTTTCATTGATAATAACAGCACTCAGATGTCTCGGGTTGATATGTCACAATAATAAGTATCTAATACCTGTAACACCTGTAAACTCTTAATGATAATTAAATAACACAGGAGGCATTGGCGGAAGAGAATAAGTATCATTTCATCACTTACAACTTCCTTTTAACCATATTTAACCATAAACCTTCAATAAAAATCAGCATAACAACAATTCTTTTTATTGTCAATATCTTTTCTTTTAGCTTATAGTCAGCCTCTGTTAGCCCTTCCCAGCAGGGCTTCAAGTTTATGGGGGTAATTCAGCAAGATGTGAACTCACCTTGCGATGCTTCGATTCACCTCGCCAAAATGGTTACGCGCTGGCTTCTCAAACCTTGCTGAATTACCCCGTCTCATAATCAGCCATAAACCAACATAACCAAATTAACCGCCACCCCACCCCACCCCACCCCACCCCACCCCATATTCCTTAAATTGGTTTTGGTGACTTTACAATGGGGAAATTGTCACGGATTTGCTATGGGAATCTGCTGTTTGCGAATTCGACCGTCAAATTCGCACCTTAGTGAATAACCCCCTCTGTCTTTTCAAGTTTACTGAGTGAAATCTAACAAGATTTTTTTGAGATTTTGAGATCAAGTTTTTTATCTCGATTTTTAAACATTTTTTTTTTATGGAAAGGTAGCTGTGCTGTCCTCCTTATGAGTGCAGTGTACATAATTTGACAGTCAGATAAACGCCTCCCAGAACATAGCAAAGTGCTAAATCTGAGGATTAGGCTGCTTCCTATGGGAATAGGAAGGCCACTAGAGGGAGACATTACCATACATTACTATGGAACAGCAGATAATGAATACATATGCAATTAAAAACATGGACAAAACATTGCTGAAGGTATGGCAGTAGCCATACTTTACATTAGTAGCATGGCTACCTTTCCATCAAAATTTTAGAAAAATCGAGATTGAAAAACTTGATCTCGAAATCTAAAAAAAACCTTGCGAGAATAATGCGAGATTTCTCTCGGTAAACTTGGAAAGACCCAGAGTGGTCTTTCTGAGTTTGATAAATTTCACCCTAAAAGTGTGAGTTTTCAAGTGAGAGGTAGACAAACCTAAAGAATGAACTTGATATTTTGACATTGCAGAACCATTTGTGTGAATAAACAGGGGCCGATCCTAGTCTGGTCTAATGAAAGGGAATTTTGAAAAGTTAGCTATTGGGCAGAATGATTCACATGTAAAACCACCCAACCAAATGATAGTTCTTCTATGTGACCTATCTGTTTTGAAACTTTTCTTGAACTAACTTGAATATCCCCATTTTGAAACTCAGTATGCTCCTGTTTACTTATAGCCACTGTTTCACTGACGCTGGGTGCAGCACAAAGCTACAAATATTGTGCAGTGAATTATAAGGAGAAAGACAGATATCTGGCAATACTTCAAAAACTTAAATACAATCGCTGAGGTAATGGGATGCCTCCTATCAATCGATTTTTGGCAGCATTTAATCCCTTAACCACCGGCTGAATTATGAAGGCTTTTGTTTTGTCAGGGTAATGAAATAACTTCTAACTATAAGAAATAAAGGAAATGCTTGCCTATTACTTCTTAAAGAACATGTAACACCCAAAAAGGTAATAATGTCCATTTGGATTGGCAATGGCAGCTATTCAGATGCAATGCTTACATGTGCAGCACAGAGTGAAGATGGCTAAAAACACAAAGCAATTCTATCAGGATCTCAAGTGTATACAAACAGCTGCACTGCCAATAATAAAATAATAATAATAATAAAAAGGGGAATTTTCTATTTTGTGGTGTTTAGCAGTTTTTTTTAATGCAGCCAGCATATTATTTTATGGATTAATGTCATTACTATTTTTGAAAACAGGACATTCCTCACAGGTCAGTCATTTTACATTTACCAGCCAGCATCCTATACATTGCTTATAAATTAGTGACAAATAATTAATTTTCTTCAATGCGATGTACCTAGTGAAGACTGAGTGTTATCAAGTATTTGTCATCATAATCACCTTCTGAATGTATTCACATGAATAGCTCTAACCTTTAGTTATATTACTTCCTTAAACGATTCCCCAGTTACAGCCAATTTATTCTGCATGCTTTTGAAGGACGATTGTTTATTTTTTTGTTTGCATAATAACTTGGCAATCACTTATTTTTCAATCAGGAAGAACAATGTTTGCATACATTTTAGCTTGCAGTAAAGAGATACTAAGTTTCATTTCCATATGACTGTAGAATTGATATTCTCTAAGTGCGCATTACCTGACATTCTAAACATCACAGTTTTTCATAAGCCTTTAATCATTATCTCTTCAAACCAGACTCAGAGACAGGGACTTGGAGCGATTGCAGGAAGGTTATTAAAAAAAGATTATCCAAAATATATTCAGTTTCAGCAGTGGTTAATTTAAACCAGTCCTACACATAAACAAAGTAAATGGTACAAAGCTTATGTGTGTTGAACTCATGTCATTTAAACCTTAGGGGGGAATTCAGGATAGTCCGAAGTGAGGCAAACACTCCGCACCTCACATCGGACTATAGTGAATTCGGCTCTTAAAATTTGCATTTAAATCAAAATGTCCATGAAGCAGAATCTAACTGGGTCTAGCTGGATATTATTAGAGGTTTACAATGTTGAGTATATTTTAAACATATGGCAAAAAGGGTTATTCACTAAAGTCCGACTTGTTGCGTATAGGTGCGAATTCGCCAGATAAAGACAGTTGCAATAGGCTGCTACTGTCGCAGTCGCATCTTTATAATAAGAATATTGTCGCAGTTGCAACTTTATTATGGGAAAATTGTCTCAATCTTAACTTTAAAAAATTGTCGCGACTTTACAATGGGGAAATTGTAGTGTATTTACTATGGAAATCCGCTTTTTGCGAATTCGGCAGTCAAATTCACACCTTAGTGAATAACCCCCTTAGTCTAATTAAACACAGTCAATTAAATGTTTGTCACATAATAGTAACATAGGCTAACAGTATTAAGGTAAAAAAAAGACATATGCCCAGTCCATTCAGTCTAATATCCTACAATATTAATCCAGAGGAGGGCAAAAACTCCCATGAATTAAAAGCCAAATATCCCCATCTTAGGTAAAAATATTCCTTCCTATGATAATCAGAATAAGGGGGGAATTCACCATTGTCCGAAGTAGTGCGAACAGTTCGGGCGACTGCGCCAGTCGCATCGCCGAGGTTCGCCTGACCTCGCGACCATTCGAGTCAGTTCGCTAAAATGCTCGCCAGCTCACTTCTCTCAACAGGCAGACATCGGCGAAGGCTTGAATGCCGTATCAGTCTAATGTCTTCTAAGAGTCCGGCAGTGTCCGCCTGCTCGGCAGAAGCTATCTGGCGGCCATTTTGACAAAGTGACTCGAATGGTCGCGAGGTCAGGCGAAGTGATTGGAATGGTCGTGAGGTTAAGTGAATTTGGGTGACTTCACTACTCTCGAACTGATGTATCTTTTCCATTACT
>WMED01022765.1:0-11597 GCA_019650415.1 Pipa parva | reverse complement strand
CTATTGTCTCGAGGGCCGCAGTTGGCCCCCGGGCCGCGAGTTTGAGACCCCTGATTTAGAGTCTATTTTGCATTTAATGTACAATATTATATGCTATCCAGTCAGCTCTGGAACACGTCCTACTGTCTACTGTTTTCAGCTAATGGCTAATAACTATGCACTGTCCAATGACTTTCTAATGCTTTCTTTTATTGTAGGTAAGAGGCCCCATGAATGTGGAATCTGTACAAAAGCGTTTAAACATAAGCATCATTTAATAGAACACATGCGTCTGCATTCTGGAGAAAAGCCCTATCAATGTGACAAATGTGGGAAACGATTTTCACACTCCGGATCTTACTCTCAGCACATGAACCATCGTTACTCTTACTGTAAGAAGGAAGCTGAGGAGAGGGATAGCATTGAGCAAGAAGAGATTGGGCAGGAGAACCTTAGCAATGAGCATGTGGATTCCCAAGTGTCTCCTTCTCAGATTGATTCTGATGAGCGGGAGAGCTACACTCGGGAAGAAGACAGTGAAAAAGAAGAAGAGGATGAGAAAGATATGGACAATGAGCAGGAAGAAAAAGAATGTGTTGTGGGGGACATGGAAGAGGCCGATGTAGAGGAAGAAACTGAACAATTAGAAGGTACTTTGAAGGAAGAAGAGGGTAAAGATGAAGAAACATGTTTGAAAGAAGAGGTCACAGAGGAAAATATATTGGAGAAAGATGTAACCCAGCCATAGTTGAAATCCTATTTTCCTGTGCGGAAAAGTTCTTTGAAGTTATTATGAAATTTATCCTTCTAATTTACATGCTTTTCTGTGAAACACAGTAGCTTTAATACTGTGATTTCAATTCACTACTGTGTTTAAAAAAAAAAAAAAAATCCAGGTGTGCCTGAATCTCAAACTTAGAAATTTTTCACAGCAATTTTAAAATTTAGGAAACAAGTTTGTTACATGCAACGTCAAAGATATATATATAGAAATAATGACTCAGAAAAAGAAAAAAAAATCAGGTTTTAATGAACCTAATCATTTTGCTCATAAACACATCTGGAACCATTTTATTTTTATCAGTATTACTTTTCATTATGGTGTTGGTTAGTTTGTACATTTGGGAGAAAGAGTTTTTTTTTTTTTCTTTTCTTTTTTTTTTTATTTTGTTTTGTTTTTCTTTTACTGTTACAAACATTTACTAAATCCGCTTCAGTATTTTATTTTATGAAAATGTGAGTATAACTGCACTACACGATTCCTTTACAAATAATGCATATTCATATTTTAAACGCAACTACTACCTTTGTACATCCCAAGTCAAGGTAGAGTTTCCTAGATTATATAGTTTTAAAATTATAATTTACAGCATATTTTTAGCCTTAAGATAACAGTGAAGTGTGTGGGTGGGGTTTAAAAGGGGGGCGTGTTCTTAATAATGCGGTTTAATTGAAATTTTAGATTTTCATGATGTTCTGATTGCAGGGACTAACCATTTATTCTTGGGACAGCAAAAATCAGAATTCATAATTGCTTGAATATGTACTTACAAAATATGAAGGATATAAAGCTATCTCTCTCTTTTGGCCTTATGCAAGACCTCTGTGCTGTAAGTGCCACTTTCAGTATTTTCAAGGCTTACATTTGCCTGTGTTTTACTCCGAGTGCTACATTCGCCTGCTGTAAAAAGCTGTTGCATCCGGCACTGAAAGGATTTATGGCGGTCTATAATAAAATAGCATTTATAATTAAATATACAACAGGTAAAAAAAATACAGTATTTTATGACATCATTTATCTCTTCCTGTATATTAATTTCATTTTGTTTTTTGATAGGAAATCCCGTGTTCAACTACCAGTTCCCGTGTTCATTTTTCCAAAACTCTCCCCTTAATTGTTGCCCTAAGCCAATGTTTTTCCCCATTTAAATGCTGATTATTATAGACCTCCTTTATTAATGGTGTTAGCTAAAATTACCTATCAGTATTATTTTAAGTATGTTTAGTTTAGATCTGTGCAAAGTTTTGTACTGTATGTCTTCAAAAAAAAAAAAAACCCGACAGTATTAATCCTCCCTTATTACTGACGTCCCTTTTTAGTTTTAGAAGACTTTTATATTTATGTGTCTTATTTTTATATTTCTTTATTTATTACACAGTCTCTAGTGTATAAAACTGTAGTTTGTATTAATACAATAATATATTTTAGTATGAAATTTTTGGAAAGTTGATAAGATTTAAAAATAAAAAAAAAAAATAGCAGAGATTCAAAAAAGGCTCTCGCGCATTGAGATTCGATTTAACAGTGTTACTTTGACATTTCTACTTGCCTTGGACTGTAGAACAGGTAACTTAAGACAGGAATGTATGTATTAGATTCACAGTTGCAGCCATTTTACCATTATCTGGTTTTAATATGAAAATGTACACTTTGAAACCCATTACAGGAAACGCATCTGCAGTGTGATTATCAACACCGCAATGGTAGCCGTCCTTAGCAAGCCAAATTAGGATACATTTTACAATACAGTGTTTGGAAGTGGGAACAATGTTTAACATTTTTGTGCCAATTTGTTCCACCGTTAATGTTTTTTTTTTTTTTTTTCTTTTTTTTTTTTGTTTGTTTGTTTGTTTTTGTTTTTGGGAGGGCAGGGAAAGTAAACAGAACATATGTTGTTATGTTTTATTGTTACAGTCATTTTCTAGTTTTTTACCAAGCTCCCTCTCTCACAATAAAATACATCAACCAGTTATTGTGCGTTTTGCTGTTTCTTACTGAAATCCATCTAATTTAGTGGGGCCACCATCTGACCAAATGTCCTAAATTGTACCTGTTTGGAGTCAAAGAGACCAGGATGCTCAAATATTTTGCCAACTGACTATCTCATTGGCTAATGTTTGTGGTGGTCTGTTAAATACCATTAAACTCGGAAAAGCTGTTTGCGTTTTTCTGAGTTTAATAACTCAGGAGAATGATTTGAAGTTTCTCCCAGTAAGTATTTAGAGATTTGACTCATGTGATACTTGCCGTGACAAACTTTTTAAATTAAATATATCCATGGAAAGGTAGCTATATTGTATGGCTTGTATTGCATGATGCAAATCTTGCGATACTTACCAGGAGAAACGTCAAAGCGTTCTCCCGGTTAAACTCGAAAAAGCCGAAAAGGCTTTTTCAAGTTTAATACATTTTGCCCCTTGTGTGAATATTATATTGCCTGATGTTTGTGATGGTCTGTTCAAAAGATTCTATTAGGGAGGCCATGAATCCAACCTTAAGGCTAGGTTTACACTAGAGCAGCGGTTCTCAACCTTTTGAGAACCCCTACCCCCGGCTGTGAAGTCACGGACTGACTATTCGCCCGAACGTCCTCACGTACGCGCATCACGTGATGATGTTCAGGCAAATGTCATCACGTACGTGCGTCACGTAGTGACGTTTGGGCGAAATGTCATCACATACGCTGGTCACATGACTTTTTTGGCCGACGTCACCCCACAGGGACCCTTATAAGAAGGGTCCTGCGGGCGCTTCCAGGTGCCGCAGCGGTTCTCGACCCCGCAGGGGTTGCGACCCACTGGTTGAGAACCGCTGCACTAGAATATTATGTGCACTGCATAATACTCTAGTGTGAAAAAAATATATATATCCCTATATATATTATATATATATCCCTATATATATCCCTATATTGCCTAGTTCCGGACACACTAGCATATGACGCCCCACAGAAAATGCGGCCAGGTAGGAAGAGCTGTGTGCAGAGGGATCGTTCACACTGTCGCTGGCAAGTACAATAGAAAAATACGCCGGAGCATGTTTTTTTTTTTTCACAGTATCGTATTATGTGCTGCGCATAATACTCTAGTGTGAACCTAGCCTTAAAAAGTAGCTTCCAGTTGATCATGAAATCAATCATTGTTATCTGTTAATTACCCATAGCCAACCATGCTTGCACCTCTAGAAAAACACTAGACTTAATGCAAAGACCACCATATTAAGCTATATGTAGCAGAGGAAACCACAAACCACAGTCTAGATATAGCTGTTCAGCTTTCTGATTTGATCTCTACAGCAAAAACTCTGTAAGTGTTGTTACTGATACAGCAAAGGGATTAAAGGTTGTGCATATGACTTGGATGTATGAATTTATTCACCGCTACATGATATATAATAATGTGCTAACCTAAGCATACCTAGCATGTCTGTATTCATTCTGTAATTTGAAGCTACCATTTTTTTCCTCTGACAAGTATCATAAAAAATATAACCTGTACACTTCACTGAAATAATACACTCCACTTGCCAAAATATAATCCATGATGGTGGTATTGTTTTATGGCCTTACTTACTGAAGCACTCCACTGGCCAAAATATAAACTAAAATGGTGGTATTGTTTTTATGGTCTTAATTACTGAAGCACTCCACTGGCCAAAATATAAAGCAAAATGGCGGCATTGTTTCATGGCCTTCCTTACTGAAGCACTCCACTAGCCAAAATATAAAGCAAAATGGCGGCATTGTTTCACGGCCTTCCTTACTGAAGCACTCCACCGGCCAAAATATAAAGCAAAATGTTGGTATTGTTTTGTGGCTTTACTTACTGATAACATTGCTACAAAGAACATTATACAGTGGGGAAAAAAAGTATTTAGTCAGTCACCAATAGTGCAAGTTCCACCACTTAAAAAGATGAGAGAGGCCTGTAATTGACACCATATGTAGACCTCAACTATGAGAGACAAACTGAGAAAACAAATCCAGAAAATCACATTGTCTGATTTTGTAAGAATTTATTTGCAAATTATGGTGGAAAATAAGTATTTGGTCAGTAACAAAATTTCATCTCAATACTTTGTTATATATCCTTTGTTGGCAATGACAGAGGTCAAACGTTTTCTGTAAGTCTTCACAAGGTTGGCACACACTGTTGTTGGTATGGTAAAGTGGGCCAAAATTAAAAACTCAGACAATGTTGTGGGCCAACATTTATATTTATTGAAAAAAAGTCTACAATTGACTTTCACATCATTCTTCACATCAGATGAACCTTTTCAAACAGCTGGTAGCATGAGGTCCCTAATTAATGTCAACAGAGGAGGGGGTTGCTTGTGCATACTGATTGACTCCCCAAATCACCAGCAGAGAATTCTGGGATTTGTAGTGTTAGCAGTGCATGAGCTGTCTACCAGCTGGTCAGCTACAGTAGATATTTGGTATTTTCTCATGGGCCCCATGAGTTTGATACCCCTGCTATTCTTTCAAAAGTAAAAGTGGCAACTGCGACTAAATTAGACTACTACTAAACTAGACACAAGGTGACATAAAAATAAGTATTTTAAGTATTTTTCACTTATATACAGTTAGTGGGATATGATGAGACTGATGTCACTGCCCTTCACTGGAGGAATTCGCCTCACTCCACATGACTTCTCATCCTACTACTGTGCGAATGACTACTCCGCACTACGCATGCGACTGCATCTTACGCCGTCCGCTGCTCCATGAATAAGAAGTGAATCCGTGCCTTCCTGATTATAGTGACATGAACAGATGCTAAGTCACTACACTAGGCAAATTCACACTTTAATGAATGACTCCCATAATGTCATCTGATTCTCAAAACGTACATGTGGTTTTCTACCATAGAGATGAACAGGGCTGGTTTAGGCAGGCCACAGAAAAGTCCACATTTTAACAGGGTACAACTCATTTGGATGTGAAAACCCATGCTGCGAATGTGATTATGTGCATGCCATAGAATATGAAGGAGTTCCATTGAGCCATTGAGGCTGATTAGCATCAACCACAGTGGTTTAATCAGACCTTTACGTTTATTATTTTCAATATTCATAACTGACAAATATAATCTTTGCTAAGGAGAAGATGCACCTCACCATTCAATATATCAAACAGTCCCTAAAGCAACTACTTGAAGGGTTTATGCACTAGCTTATGTGATGGTAAAAGCAGCTGTGAAAGTGGGCATACAAAATTAATATATCTAATGCCCACCAAAAGTTAAAAAAACAGCTAAGCTTCAAGCAAACTAGTGCCCAAGTACACTGCGCACCTCCATTTATTTACATTGACTTGCTTTAAGAACAGCACACTTACTAGTAGAAACAGTTATCACACTTTCCAATGAAATGCTAAATATTTTTATATAACAGCGAGGGACCTCATTCTAAGAAATGGACCCAGCTCTGCTTCATGTTGGTTTTGTGGTTAATGTGAAATTTTTACCTGCCAATAAAAAAAGTCTGTTTATAATCTGCAAACATAAATCTGTCCTTCATTCAACCGCTGAGAGAGAGAGTAAGGAAGGTCATGGGCAGTGAATTTTACTAGATGCAGCCAAAAAGCCCACCG
This sequence comes from Pipa parva, assembly GCA_019650415.1. Classification (NCBI taxonomy): domain Eukaryota; kingdom Metazoa; phylum Chordata; class Amphibia; order Anura; family Pipidae; genus Pipa; species Pipa parva. The sequence goes on along the minus strand of WMED01022765.1, from coordinate 5,244 downwards.
CTGTACCATAAATACAGCAATTGCCTATTTCTTATAAATATAGCAATAATCCCCTTTAAAAATACAGAGAATCGCTCTCTTTTTCTCTGTGTGGTAGAGACTGGTATTTTTACTCCACAAGCAAGTAGAGTAACCAGTAGGTCAGAGGGAGACCTACTGGGGTAGAGGGGTTTATGTTGTGACCTGACGTGTTGTATGGGGAGAGAGTTTTAAATCCATTACTTTTCCACTATTTTCCTGTTTTACAGATATTTCCAGTGTAACGTCAAAATGTTAACCATTAGTTTAGGATCTGACTAGTATTTTTTCACCAGTCGCCCCATATTCTGCTTATATGACGGTTTAACCTCTCCCAGGACAGGAGTAAAGAAATGGGCCCACAAAGCTAAAGATATTTTGTTCCTTCTTCATTCCCCCCTTTGAGTCCCTATGATTTAATTTTATCTTACCTCTTTCTTGTTTACAAACCCCCTTACCTTCTTTACACTGGTCTCAAGAATATGCCACAATGGTGCAGTTTGAAACTCCAAGATGGCCCATTGCATGCTGGACCTAGCAAGAGTTTTTCATATGTCCTGCTGGGCCAGTGCAACTCGGCAGCCTATTATTCTTCAGCAACAATACTGACAATTCAAAGATAACAAAATGGCGATATTGTTGTTTCTAATTCATGCCTATAGCCCAGAGGTCCCCAACCGCCGGTCCGCGGACCAGGACCGGGCCGTTGGGGTTTTTCAGCCGGTCCACGGCGCTGCTGACACCTAGCTCTGCGGCCCTGCGCCTGGTCAGAGCATGCGATAATGTTCTCTGCCGTAGCCATGACAGCTCGCAGCTGTCATGGCATAGAACATTATGCAGGACAGGGCGGGGCATCGGGCGGGTCTTTGAGACACAGCCAGCACAGCAGTAACCTGTTACACGGGACGGGGTGGAGTGGCAGTCTCTCCTCACTGACTTGCCCCCGGCAGAACATGTTGTGTGGGGCATGCTGGGACGGGGCAGCAGACTGGCCTCATTGATGCGGCTCTGGTGTTAAGTGTGTAGCACTGCTAAGCTCCACCCCTCCATAACCCCACCCCCATATGACCAAAGCTCCACCCCCACCCAACCGGGCCATGGAAAACTGTCCTTGCTTAAAGCCAGTCCCTGTTGCAAAAAAGGTTGGGGACCTCTGCTATAGCCAGTATGTTTTTACTAATATAGAAAGAGATAGTAAAATTGACATTATCTCATTTAGAAAGATGCTTGATGATGACATCACTTTGCTAGAAAATGCCAATTCATGAAGAATTTGCTACAGTATAACAACAGCTATTGGCCTGACTCATTTTGCCCATCTCAGACTCCTTACTCTAAATGCAAATAGGAGGTTTGGGGGGAAGGAGGGGTTTCTGATGCGGGGACATTTTTATATCATACTTTAAGTAAAATATTGTGGGATGTTGAGGGTGTTAAACAGAACACAATTAAAGAGGCCAAAGTAATGACAGTGGTTGTGGCTGCCACTGGGCCAATATCCCATGGACCACTGCAGTATACACTGACTTTTTTACTCATCCAATATGGTTTACTTGCCTTTTTATTGTATTACTTTCTGTACTTGGCTGTTTGGATATGTTGTCATTGGTGTGGTCTGTTTGTATACATTGTTGGATATATTGCTACTGGTTTGGGGTGTTTGATACATTGTTGGATATATTGTTGTTGGTTTGAGCTGTTTGGATAAATTGTTGAATTGTTGGATATATTGTTACTGATTTGGATATATAATTGCCAGTTTGGGCTGCTCGGATACATTTCATGATATGATGTTAATGATTGGGCTGTTTGGATAAATTGTTGGCTGTACTGTTGCCAGTTTGGGTTGTTTGGATACATTGTTGGATTAATTGTTGGATGTACTGTTGCCAGTTTGGGCAGCTTGGATACATTGTTGGATATTCATTCATTCATTTACAGCATAACAGAGGTATATACTGTAATACCACTGCTAGTTGAAAGACATTCAATGGCTGAAAGAAAAGATTAGTGTAAAAAAAAGGGATTGGACCTAACAAAAGGCAAGATGAAGAACACCATCCTGGTCAACACACACAGTTCCCAATCTCCACAGTCCTCTCAAACAGTTTGACTTGAGAAAAAGAGACAACATGACCGCCACTGATGCCCATTCATAGCCATATCCGTGAGTGTGTAGAGCCGTGTGTGAGCATGGTCTTTTGGTCCCCAACCAGGAAATTGAGAGTTTCCAACCTTCCTTAGGCTCGTGGTGCAGTTTTTCATTCCCCTACCCCAGTGGTCGGCAAAGTGCGGCTCACGAGCCACATGCGGCTCTTTAGCCGCCTTGTTGTGGCTCGGGCCGCACTGCCCAAGCCCCGCCCACGACCGCCGACGGCTCTTCTGATTGGCTGTCGGTGGTCACTTTTTTCAGGAGGGAGCCATTTCACTCCCTGCTCCGGCAGCTCAGAAGATGGTTATCGCCGCCGGAGGAGGGAGTGAAATGGCTCCCTCCTGAAAAAAGTTTGCCAACCCCTGCCCTACACCAAGTCATAAATTGACTGCCACAAGGTTGCTTCCATTCTTTGCCTGGAAGCGAGAACAAGACTGGAGTGGGTAGTTGAGTATGTTCCATCTGCAACACGTGAGAGTTGTAGCCATTGAAACACTGAAAGTTCTCCTAAATCCTCACCCAAGACATGCTGTCTCACTTGAGCGTTGCTAATACAATCGCTCAACCTTACTCTGGCTAGACTATGAAAGCAACTTTGGTCAAATACTTCTAGGCGACGAGAGTCTTCAGTGCACATCATCCATGTCTTGCACCCATACAGGAGGACTGAATGGAGGTTAACATTGTAAATGCGACCATTGACCTGAAGGAACACATCTTTTCTGCACCATAAGTGCCTTAAACCTGCATATGTGACCCTAGCTTTGAGTATGTGCAAAGTTATCTCATTCTCCATCAAACTGTTATTTAGGATGTTGCTTCCGAAATGGGTGAAGCTGTCTATGATAGCTAGTTGGTTTCTGGCTAAAGAAGGTGGAGATGAAGCCCAGTCCTGCAAGAGTATTTTGTATTTCAACGGAGCAAAGCACAACCCATAAGAGAGGATAGCTTTTTTGAGTCTGTCCGATGTAGCCTGAGCACCGTCAGTGGTTTTGAAGAGGCATACTATGTCGTCTGCATATTCCAAGTTGCAGATTCCTCCACCAGGCACTAACTCAATTCCTTTATTGTACAGTCCTTCAAGGGCAGACCTAACTATTTCATCCATGATTAAATTAAATAGAAATGGGGAAGCTGGAAACCCTTAATAAATGCCACTACTAGTTTCAAAGGTGTCAGACAGTTGCCCTTATGTCCTCACTTGATTGCCTGTGTTTGAGTACAAGACTCTGAAAAGGTGAACAAACTTAACTGGCATCCCTTTTCTCAATAAGGTTTGGAGTAACCATACGTGGGACTTCAGATCTAATCATACATGGAAGGTCAAAGGGAAGAGGTCAGACAAAGTCTCCTGTTTAGGAGCGGGCGTCCTAATGACCATAAAAACAAACAAAAAATTCATACTGCATCAGTCATCGCACAGGATTAAAAGGACCACACTGTCCGTTCCATCGAGCAGGACAGGCAGTGAAAAGTTGGTGCATCGACCAGATTTTCATTATTCGACAGTTACTGGAGTCAAACCACATATACCAATGCCCAACGATCACAGTGTTTCTAGACCTTAAAGGGGTCATTTAATTCAGTTGACCACACACTGTTACTCCAAACCTTATTGAGAAAAGTTAAGTTCGTTAAAGTGTTGGATATGATGTTACTGGTTGGGTTGTTTGGATATAATGTTGCTGGTTTGGGATGCTTGGGTTCATTATTGGATATAATGTTGCTGGTTTGGGATGCTTGGGTTCATTATTGGATATATTGTTGCTGGTTTGGGATGCTTGGATTCATTATTGGATATATTGTTGCTGGTTTGGGATGCTTGGGTTCATTATTGGATATATTGTTGTTGGTTTGGGATGCTTGGATTCATTATTGGATATATTGTTGCTGGTTTGGGATGCTTGGATTCATTATTGGATATAATGTTGCTGGTTTGGGATGCTTGGGTTCATTATTGGATACATTGTTTCTGGTTTGGATATGCTGACATTTTTGGCTGTTCAGATACATTATTGGATACAGAGCACAGGCAGGGAGAGGGACTAAATTTGCAAAATAGATCATTTGTACTTCCTGCACTACTTGACAGGTAATATCAAGTACTATCTTAAATAAAAATACTTGTTGGTTCTGGGTAATTAGCCATTCTAAATTATGTTAACCTATGCAAAGACATTATTTCTGAGCCTTTAGTAAGCATTGAAAGTACTCTTTAGCTTTACTGAATTAGACTTATTTCAGACATTAGATCACAGTAACAAAACATCTTGTCCATTATGTCTAGAAAAAGTTCTGGAAGGATACAGCTAATTTCTCAAGAACCTGAAATAAGTAAAATACTGAACTGGGTTTCCCATAATTCTCAGGCAATTGCACAGACTGTGTTTGGTCTTGAGCATGTCATTGTCCTTCCCTGGCAACTGAATTCCTTCCAATAACAGCAAATACTTCTAAACTCTAAGGAAGGTGAGAGTTTCAGACTGTGCTATAGAAGCGCAGTGAGAATCCTTCTCTGTTATTAAGGAAAAGCCAAGTCCCCCCTGTTATATAATTTTTCTATTTTGTTCTTTAAGTTACTTCAAAAACGCACCGTATTCAAACATCTGTTTAGGAATTTGTGTTTTTAAATGACTTTAAATCTGATTCAGCCAATATTCTATAGAGCCTTCTCAAACAGATCTACAAGAGCATATGAAGAAGCATTTAATGGGGATTTAAAAATAAATCTAAATTTCTAACAACGGTGTCCGTTGATGGTTTTGTTTGTTGTCTGTGGTCAAATTCTATTTAATGAGAGTTTCACATTGAGAGCGCTGCACTACTCAGAGCGCTGATAGAGTTCAGCACTGCAGTAATTGCATTGACGCTGAAGAGCTGTTAGCTGGGCACCATTCACTGTCAGAATCGCTCTAAAGGAACACTCCGGCCAAAATTGAAAAAAAAAACACATTTGCAAATTTATGCTAATTACTAGCCATTAAAAAGGCAGTCCATTAAAAAGTACTCCCATCCTCTAAATCAGAGGTCCCCAACCGCCGGTCCGCGGACCGGGACCGGGCCGTTGGTGTTTC
>WMED01022763.1:0-11598 GCA_019650415.1 Pipa parva | reverse complement strand
TACACAGTTACGTAGCTACACAGTAACCCTGTTACACAGTTACGTAGCTACACAGTAACCTTGTTACACAGTTATGTAGCTACACAGTAACCCTGTTACACAGTTATGCAGCTACACAGTAACCTTGTTACACAGTTATATAGCTACACAGTAACCCTGTTACACAGTTATATAGTTACATAGTCACACATTTACCCTGCTAAACAGTTACACAGTTGTATAGTTACTATTACACAGCTACAGTTACATAGCTACATAATGTAGTCACACAGATACCCTGTTGCACAGTTACGGAGTTAAATAGTTACCATGTTACACAGTTACATAAAGACAAGGGAGTATAGGTGATACCTTTTATTGGCTAGATGGTAAATGCAAGCTTTCGAGGCTCCTAAGGCCTCTTCATCAGGCAATCAACTACAGTTACATAGCATGTAAATGTGCAGTATGACTGGCTAGCGCCCCCTTCTGATTGGTACCCTACTTTCAGAGCTACTTTGCTCCTCACCATGGCTGGTGCCAGTCTAGTGTGAATTTTCTCCATTGCTGCAACAATATGCAATACGCGACAATAAAGTTAGGAAAGCCATAGCACACTTAGTTTACTGTGTTTTAATCTCCCAGGAACACTCCCTTATATGCCCAATCTGCCAGGGGGACAGCCAAACAACCCCCCCCCCCACACACACACACACACACACACACACACACACACACACACTGTTTTTTGATTGGATGGGTGTCAGTGACTTCATTAGTGACATCACTGGCATCCAATCTATTTCATTTTGAATGGCAAGGTTCCGGTGGGAGGATGTCAGGCCAGGGGGAGAGAAATGGGGCAATCACTATTGGGGACTTGGAGCTGGTGGACAAGACCCAGAAAATTGGTATTTTCCAGCAGAATCTTGGGATTCATGTTCAACACATATTCCAAACACCTAAAACTCTTTTTCAGTTCAGTGACCTTCAGCCCAGTCTAACATCTGTCTCCAAAAAAAAAAAAATAATAAAAAATCTGCAGTGTAAAGAATTCTAATTATACTGAATTAAACGAGTAAAATACTGCTAATTACTTTTTAATTTCTATAGAGATGTTTACAGAGCAGTGTACAATGAGTATTAATACACTGCTTGCTATGACTGCTAATTTTCCCTTATTGTCTGACTTAATCTCAATTAGTATAAATCATATTGTCATCATCGCTAATTGCAGATTTTGTCTACAAAATACTAATGCGTCTCCGCGATGCTTTATGCTGACATTTTTTTCCGCTAAATGATTCTATATGCACAAAAAAATGTCTGTTTGTTTACAATTGGGTCTTTAGTAAATAAGTATTTGTTAAATTTCCATAAAAATATGTGCGCAGTTATATATATATTTTTTTTATTTTAAGGAACATGCATTAAAGGAATTTTTTTTTAAAAAATATACCTTTTAATTAATTGCATTCATTTTGCAAATTTTTTTTTTGTTCATTTTAATTTTTAAATGTTTATTTTGGGGTTTGTTTTTTTTTTTGGATTAATTTAAATTTTCTAAAAAAAACCCAGCATTTTGGTTACTAGGGCGACTTAGTAACCTTGTACTGTGTTAATTATAGATTTGGAAGTGTATTAATACAGGGCCTAAAAAGAATTCTAAGTAGTTTAAAAAAAAAATTGAAAAATGAAAAAAATATGACTTCAAATATATTGATTTTCCAGGGAGCAGTGATAGCCAACAACTAGAAAGTTTAAATAATAGATTAAGATATATTCCATTTTTTCGTTTGACTAATGTTTAATAAAAAAGCAAAAAAAAATTTTTTTGTTTTAATATAAATTCTGGTTAAAAAAAAACAAACATATTTTTTTTTTAACTTTAATAAATTCACCCCACTTCGATGTGTGACGTGTGACGGTTTCGAAGGATCGATATTCAACGATATTGATCTTTTTTTCGATCTCAACCAATTTTATTTGACCGTCTATAAATCAATCGGATAGAAAAGTGCTGGGGAATGGAAAATAGCATTGCAAATGCGGTCAAACAGATCAAGCGGGTCAAATTGACCTTTCTAAATTTTCCCCTAAGTACGGAGAGAGGTAGGAAGGCTATCACAGATTTGATGTTAAATACTCCAGTACCGATAACCGAGAAACATCAAATTCTTTGGCATTTACACAAAGTAGTGTCTCGAGCTTGATAACAGGCTCAGCGCTCTGTACATTGCTTTATACAACTGGGATTTTCTAGTCAGAAATTTAAGCTTAAGGATATTAGAGTTTAAGCAGCTTAAATAGGTAGTTGGGCATCATTAAAAGTTTGCGGTTTCTCTGTATCTGATACAAAATCCAAGTCCCAGAGTGCAACCCTCTCTGCCACCCCCACTAACATTGTTATAGACATTCTCAGCCTGTCATTTAGTGTCAGACAGAAAATAATCCAGCCAGTAACTGGAATATGAGGTAATAAAACCAGTGATATTTACTCAAAAATCCTGGTCTCCCAAGGACACTCTACAGATGATTAATTACTCTTTAGCCCCCGCAACCTCCTAAATGCTGTTGCTCAATGAAGTCAACTGGCATTAAGATATTAATTTAACTCTTTTAGGTGCAACAGCAAAAATATATTCAATACGAGGCCGATCTACAGGGACTTGAAAGATAATGATGAACACCTATGTTTTGGTCAGAGAAGATCGATGTTTCATTTTAAGCTACAAAAAAAGTTCCCATTACCATGTTAGTAAGCCCAGATGTAACCACTTCTGCATACGGATCAGGTATGTATAACTAGGCCCAATTTTGCACTAGAGTTCTGGGATCCACCAGGAAATAATATCAGGGGCTCACCAAGAGCAAGAGATCAAGGGACCACCTGGGAACAAGACATCAGGGTCCAACCAAGATCAAGAGATCCGGGTCCTACTGGGAAACAAGAGATCATGGTCCCACCAGAAAATGAGAGATCAGAGGTCTACCGGGAAACAAGAGATCAGGGTCTCAATGGGAAACAAGAGATCAGGATTCCATCATTCAACAAGAGATTAGGGTCCTACTGGGAAACAAGAGATCAGGGTCCCACCGGGTAACAAGAAATCAGAGGACCCACCAGGAAACAAGAAATCAGGGAACCACCAGAAAACAAGAGATCAGGGGCCCACCAGAAAACAAGAGATCAGGGAACTACCAGGAAACAAGAGATCAGGGGCCCACTGGGTAACAAAAAATCAGGGAACCACCAAGAAACAAGAGATCAGGGTCCCACCAGAAAACAAGAGATCAGGGAACCACCAGGAAACAAGAGATCAGGGGCCCACTGGGTAACAAGATGTTACGGTCAGCGTGGCCACTGTCCCATACCTGGCAGGGGCTCCCAGGCATGTTCTCCTTAGGCGCATGAGCCGTGCCTGCCAGGCTTTTAAACACTGCCGGCAGCGTGCACACTGCCGGTGCGCTCACATGACACGCAAGTGTCGGGAGCGCTCCCGCTGCTTCATGATGCAGCGGGAGATTTAAAAGGCTGGAAGCTTGGGCATTCGGTGCCTAAGCTTCCAGCTAGATAGGTCACAGCACATTGGGCTCTGCTAATTAATTCAAGAGTCAGTACTCCTAATTGTATATACTTATTGCTCTCTGCTGTTTCAGTATTGTTCCGGATGAATGCAAGTTTTCTCCATTAAAGCTATATACCTCTATATAAGTCCAGGTTACTAAAGTCCTGTATTCTGTTCCTGTTACAAGTCCTGGTTTCCTGTACTAGCAACTACCTTGGAGGATACACTCGGGGGCCGCGACCTGGGGGTTCTGTGCAGCTAAGACCAGTACCTCCTTGCAGAGGTTAAAGGCGAAGACCAGGGATCTCTTAGATTCCGCACCTCGCAGCATATTTAAAGTTAAACTCCAAGGTAGTACAGTGGGTTCACCTACAGCCCGTGACACAAGAAATCAGGGAACCACCAGAAAACAAGAGATCAGGGGCCCACCAGAAAACAAGAGATCAGGGGCCCACCAGAAAACAAGAGATCAGGGGCCCACCAGAAAACAAGAGATCAGAAAACCACCAGGAAACAAGAGATCAGGGAACCACCAGAAAACAAGAGATCAGGGGCCCGCCAGAAAACAAGAGATCAGAAAACCACCAGGAAACAAGAGATCAGGGAACCACCAGGAAACAAGAGATCAGGGAACCACCAGGAAACAAGAGATCAGGACCTACTAAGCAAAATAATTTCTTCTTGTATCTTTATTCCCCTCTTCAGTCCTTATGATTTTTTTGTATCCTTTTTGCCTCTTACAATCTCTTTCTGCTTTGTACTACCCACAGGAAGATGTCATAATGTTGAAGTTTGAAACTCCAAGGGGGCCCAATAAGGTGTGGCCCCAGTGGTAGTTTTCCCTGTGTTCTGGTGGGTCATTCCAACACTGACTAAGCCTGGGTTTTAAAGTAAAACTGAGGTCAACCTGGGTTTTAAAGTAAAACTGAAGTCCCCCCCACCCCATCACCCCTTCAACAATCCAAACCCAATCTAAACCACTTGGGAGTGGTGGGAGCTATTTGGAGGCAGTGTTGCAGTAGTGAGAATCTCTGCTGGAAGTCCAAGTCATAACTCCGAACTATTCAAACCTTTAATGGGTGAACATCAACATTTGATCCCTTCCACAGGGGGATTTGAACCACCTGCAGCACAGGCTTTGAAAATAAATCTTTGTTGGCTGGTGTATAGGAACCAGTATGAGGTATACATTTCTTATAAACTGCCTGGCTATATCTGTAGAGTGTGACCTGCTGTTCATAAACAAAAATACCCAACAACTTCTTGTTAGAGCTAGACTCTCGAAAGTTAATGGAAACTGCCAAATGGAGGGTGTCAATTCCATTTGAGAGTTTCTCTTAAGGATCCTTCCACATGTCTACCATTGATGCATTTATCTTATAGGTACCATTGTCTGCTTTACGGTAGCTGTTGGTGAAAGTATCACCTTCTCCTACCTCCCATATGGTAAAGTTCAATGTCACTCTTGCAGGTATAAATATTGGTACATTCTTGGTACTTCAATCTTTGGATGTACCAAGAACAGATTAGATGCTGTTTAGAGGAATCTCAGTGGGGGGTCTTTTTTGGCTGTAATCGTCTAGCAATGTTCTCAAGTAGAACTTGAGGAATACAAACAGCGAAGTCCAGCGGAATGTTATTTGGTGTATTCACATTCCTTTAATGCCTCCTTGCTATGTTTTTAGAAGTAAACACAAAGGTCAGAGGCCACATGCTCTTTTCTGTTTGAAGTTACCAGCTCACGAGAGGTACATAATAAATCAGTCAATTTAGGTGCACAGTAAACACTCAGCATTTAGGTTTTGCTCAACTGGCCTACATGCTGTTATTACATAAAAAAAACATATATGGAATACTATCCGAAGGTAGCAATTTTCCAGTAACAAAATACAATTACTTTAAAAGCTGGTTTTGCCACTTTGGACCTAAGTCATCTTTTTTTTTTCCCCCTTGTTTTAGTACAACATTGAAATAATCTCTACCACAAGGTCACAGTAAACACATTCCCTGCGCCCCAATTTACTCCTATTATTTATTTATTACAGTTTCTAAGCGAGTGTTTACTCCCGAGGAACGCTTGATTAGCTCTGCTACCTAATGTAAAAAAAAATTTGCTGTTTTCCTAGCAAATAGACTGGTAGATTTTAAACATGGTTATTATGTTAATCAGAAAATTAGCATCATTACTTATTCATACTGGTGCCAACGCATTCTGCGGATGGAAGAGACCGAATGAATACAGAACGATATAATAAAGCATGGTAGAACAACTTGAAGGTTACCTTTCTCTGTAACCTCAGCCTTGGCATTCTCGTCCCTAAAGGTTTCAAGAGGTTTAATGAATATTAATATATGTGTGTGTATAAATGATAGTTTAGCTCACTGATGGTAACAAGCACCTTCCATCATATACACCAGCCACTGTATCAAAAAGCTTGTTTCAAATTGTTGGAATCCCTTTATACCACCAACAGAGCAATGAACCTTGAGGTGTGGACTCCATAAATGGTTTTAAGTGGTACCTACACCAAAACATTATCAGCAGATAAAATGCGTCTTGTGAGATGAGGGTTGGGGCCTTCCATGGAGTGGACCTTTTGCAGATGCTGGTTGACCACTAGTCATTTAGCTGTCACTCACTAATTTAACATTACTCACCCAGTCTTTCCCCCTACATAGGATGGTAGTGAGTGGTCCCAGGTACCTCTGAATATTTCGGGGAAGTATGGGACTAACAGGTTCCACTCAGCACTGGCAAATATATTTTAGCCCTAAATTACAGGGACCCAAAATGGACACAGCTGAGCCTGGTCAGAAGTAAAAGCTGTTTTTATTATTTTTGTAACCACTTCCTAGCAGGTTATTTTGTCAGTAAATGCAATTTTCTTGCTTAGTTGACTTTTAATGTGATTATTTGCCCGTTTAAAGGGGAAGTAAAAGATAAAAAACGATTTTTTTGTCAATAGTAATCCAAAAACAAACCAAAAAAAATGTATTCATTGTTTGTTTGTTTTTTGTTTTGTTTTTTTCAGTTTATAACCTCCTGAATTCCACATCTTCCTTTTCTTTGGATTAAAGGACCCATCATGCTCAGTAAAATCCCTGCTGAAATCATTAATAAATTACTGTTTTCAACATTGTTTTTTTTTTTCCCCCCTTTGTTTAACAAAAACCAAAAGGCCTGGGAGATACCCACAACCGTAGGCACCCTCACCAACTGACACTTATCCGTACAGCTGCGGACGGTAAATATTCTAACGAACAGTAAAACCAAATAACAAGAAAATCCCTCAAATGCATTTATACTTACAACATATTCCATCTGTGCTTCCAAATATTCTACATCGTAACCCGTAAAGTAAGATATTTAAAAATTGGGCTTATGGACACACTTACTGTATATGCACCACCTAAAGCACCATAGAAAACAAGGGGACTGGGTGGGATCCGTTTAACAACATGGCTGCTATCAGTAAATATTCATTCAATTTCAAAGATAATATTTTTTTACAATTGCTGTGTTTAAATAACTGCCACCCCCCCGATCCAAATAAGAATTTGCTGGGTATTTTAACCCTATAACGCCCGCCAGGACTTCTGTCATTATGGGAGGGGGGGAATATTTGAATTTACAGCAGGTTAAACTATAAAATGCAGTTAAACAGGGGGTGGGGGGATGAGGAAATGGCAAATGTCATCATTTTATAGCATTTCATCAGGCACAACCTGTCAAGGTTCAATGCAACCATCATCGGAGCACAGAGAGAGGCCTCAGAAGAATTTGAGAAATGAGTCCTTTGCTGTGATTTAAAGGGTCAGGCTCTTTTGTGTAACAGCGCCATCTACAGACTGATAGGTCTTTATTTGGAAAGCAGTAAGAAAGGAAAGATAAAGCGCCCCTATTTTTTCTTAATCAAGGCAACTTTATGCATATGAGTCAAAATGCACATTAAAGCCCCAATTGCAAAATATGGCACATTTACCTCTACGTAATACCAGAGAAATTTAAATCAATTATACTGTGTGATTAAGCGGACAGCGGTTAGCGATATCGGATGCGTTGTGCGCTGTGGTCAGTCAGACAGAAGTAAAATGGAGAGCGATGGCATCAGCCATCTAAATCGGCAGTCTGACGCAGCACACCTAATCCCATTCACACCTTGGCAACATTCCTCTGCTTAGTCAATAGTGGAAATACTTGTGCACGCGCGCGCAAAGTGCTCCGTAAAATCATACGCAATCACCCGTATTTGTTCGCAGAGCTTGCTCAATAAACGAACATCAGGAAGCGGCGAATAGATGCGAATTCAGAGCTTTACGTGACGATTCGGCCTTTAGTCAATAAGCTCCCTTTGAGTCCGGTCAGCTAAAAAAGATACAGAAATTTGGCGCCTATTCATTTCGCAGTCGGTGAATTGGCTTCCTCCCAATAACTCCACGGTTATTTCCACTCTCTAAACAACGGCGGGAGAAATACTGTTTATCTAGGATCACAGTCGAACTAAAACACAGATAAAGGATAGAAAACACAATGTACTGCTCTTTAACAATTGCTGACAAGGAGTCTACCCCGTGAAACATTAACGTCCGTGTTTTACCAGAAAAAAATGACTTTGTTCTAGTTAGGAACCATAATAAATAGCTTTTTTTTTTTTGCTTTTATACTGCAAAAAGTAGCTTGTTTTACTTTCTTCGGGGGGGTTTGGATCTCCTGCCTGATTAAAGGACCAACAACAATAGTAAAATTAAAATCCCACCTTTGGATTGACATGGTAGTTATTCAAATACAACACTTTTATTTGCATTGGTTACTTTTTTTTTTGTGTGAAGTTATCTTTAAGAGTTATTATGACTTTGTATCTGTTTTTATCTTTACTCATCGCAGCCACGATGTATATGTTAATTAAACAGACCTCACTCACTTCCATTGTCTTATGTGGAAATGTAGGGTCTGGTTGACCTGAGGGTATCTCACTGCAATCCGAGTCGCATCACCAAAATAGTCGCGAATCCACTTCTCGTTAGTGACTAAGCAGCGAATTGTCTTGTCAAACAATGGGTAGTCAGTCTGACAGAAGCGGAGCTCTGCCATTAGAACTCTAGTTCGCCTGTCTAATGTGGCGAAGTCAAACAGATGAATTCAATGCAGTACTCTTAGGCCCTTATTCACAAATGTGCAAAGTGAGCCGCGTAGTGTTCGACTCACTTCGCACATTGTGTTATGCGCATGCTGATGTCCTGCACGCGGACATCAGCACGCGCATTAAAGGGATTCCCCCTCCCGGCGAGGAGACTCGAGTGCTCTACGCGGCTCACTTCGCACATTTGTGAATAAGGGCCTTAGTCGTATTCGCTCCTTAAACACACCCTGCCGCTTAGTCAGTGGTGGAAGCATCTGTGCACACACATTCAAAGTGATGTGAAGTGCTCCGTAGATTGCAGTCGCCAGAATTAGTTGCTTATTCACCACATCGCCACATTCACCATATCGCAGAGTGTGTCCAGTCAGTGAACATGGAGAAGCGGCGAATAGTGAATGTGAATTCTGAGCTATACGCGAATATGTGGTCTTTAGTCAATACAGCCCTTACACACTACATATTCCCCATATAAACATATCATTCAGCACTGCATAGGAATAATTGACAGGCCAATTCAATGGGGATAGTATGAATCATCATTTTCTATTTAAGATTCCCTGTTTTTTTGCTGTTCCTTGGCCCCTCTTAAGCAAACAAATCATTTACAGCAGCGGTTCTCAACCTGTGGGTCGCGACCCCAACGGGGGTCGCGAGGCCATCCCACGGGGGTCGAGAACAGCTGCTGCACCCGGAAGCGCCCACAGAAACCCTTCTTATAAGGGTTCCTGCGGGTGACATCAGGCGAAAACATCACCACGTGACTCGCGTACGTGATGACGTTTCGGCCAAACGTCACCATGTGACACGCGTATGTGATGATGTTCGGCTGAAACGTCATCACGTGCGGCGCAGTGAGATCTGCGCCGGGGGTCGCCACCCCCAGAAAGTTGAGAAGCTCTGATTTACAGTATCCTCCTTTTGACATTTAAGGCACTTCACTCTGTTGCCCCTCCCTATTTATCCTCACTCATGCCCATATATTCCTTGATGTCAGCTATGTTACTCTCAGTGCAATCAGCTTTTCACACCAAACACCAGTGCTGCCCTATGCTCTCTCTGCCCCCCACATCTGGAATTCTACACCCCTTTACCTCCTCCAGAAACATTCCTTTTCTGTACTTTCAAAACTAAAGTGAAATCCTGCCTTATATTGATATATATGATTTTTATATATAAATTGTATTTTATCCTTAACTAGCTATTTATGCTTATTACATACTGTATATTTATTGACCAGTGTCCCAACACATTGTTACAGCGCTAATGACTCTTCTCTCTCTGTATGTAAGTCATCATCCCATTTAGATTGTAAGCTCTATGGGGAAGGGACCTCCATCCTTTTGTTTCAATCACAACCCGGCACTTAAAGTGAAGTATCCTAGTGATATTATACTTGTATTGTTTAATGCACTTTGCCCATGTCTGTATTATATTTGTATTGCTGAACTGTACAGCGCCTCGTAAATTTGTGGCGCTTAATAAATAAAATGATACATACATATCTACATACTTTACTGCTCTTTCTAGCAGTTGATTTTATTTTCATATATTTTGCATAATTATGATATATATAATATATATTTAATTACAATTTTGGAAATGGCGAAACAACATAGATAACCTGTGAAGCAATATTTCATTGTCAAAAATAAATCTGCTTGGGGCTTATGGATGAAACGCCAAACACTCGCTTAAAAATCCGAATTTGTTTCTATATGCCACTTCTCCAACTCCGATTATTCATCAAACTCTGCGATGTTACAGATGTGCTTCCAGTTTGGATGCTTATATCGGTCACGGATTTATGGAGTTCTTCGCATTACTTTACATGCGCCTGCACCAGTAATACGGCAAGACGCACTGGTACAAATTCGCCTGTTTGACTTTGCCAGATCAGAGTGCCAAATTAAAGCATTGTTCTCAATTTCTGGATGTCCCGGTATTTGATGAATATGTGAAGATTAAGAAGTGGGGAATTAATGTGAATTCCGACCTTTATGTCACTGTTTGAATATTTATGAATAAGCCTCTTAATTCATGTTTAAACAGCGGCAGAAAAAGGATGTGGGAATCTGCGGGAAAACGAGAAATATTTCATGTGCGATTCCTTTGTTGTCTAGATTTTGAGTCAATGCCGAAAAGAAATATTTTTCGTGCCTTTGATCGCACGTTCTGCGTGATGCGCTACAAGAATTTTAAACGTCGCACGCACTGATTTGTCTGAACTAGGAGGAACAAGTCAATCTACAAAGTTCATAGAAAGGCAGAATATGCATTTCCCCATATAGGAATCAGTAGGACCAACAATTTGACAGTCTCAGATACAGGAGGATAATGTTAGTTGAAAAGCGTGCGCTCCTGGATCCATTAGCCTGGCAACTTTGGCAGCTATTTCAATAAACTTAACCTGCTCCTACCTCCCGCCTGGACCTGATAACCCCCTTCTCCAGCTCTGAATCCTGCCTGATCCCTAGACTTTCTGTTTTTCGCATTACTTTCAACACAAACAAACAGCGCCTATTATCACAGTTCACATCGGAGTGACTCTTGCTGCAGGGGCACAGAGAGATCCTGCGGGCTAGTATTTAATGCAGCACTTTCCGTGTCCTGCGTGGCAAAGGCGTCTGCATTCTGCGCAGCTGGAGGGATGGAAGAAATAACATCAGAGCGAGGAAATAAACAGCTGAGAGTGAGAGATAATTGACAGCTATTTTTAGCAGGAATTCTGACAGCGTCCCGTCATTATTACAAGCTGTTTTTCGGCTAGCCCGTCACTTGTGTGCGCTGGTACAAGGCGCTTCTTGCTTTAGGAAGCGGCTGAAGATATGGGATATAAAAGTAAGTTAACAAAAATGAAAGATGTTCTAGAAAAAGCGCAAACTTAACATAGTGCAGTATATTCAAAACCA
>WMED01022761.1:0-11598 GCA_019650415.1 Pipa parva | reverse complement strand
GATGTCCTGCATGCGGACATCAGTGAACGCTTTAAAGGGATTCCAGTCTCGGCGAGGCAAGAGTGGTCCCGCCCAGACTGGAATCCCTTTAAAGTGTTCGCTGATGTGCGCATGGAGCACATCAGTGAGTGCATAACAGCCTCTGCGAAGTGATGCGAAGGATCCGGAGGTCACTTCGCACTATGCTGAATTAACCCCTTAATGAGAAGGTTGTGAGTCTAGCCTGTGGGTTCACATGGAGTAAAATCTGGTGTATATGTTGGTCATAAAAAAGAACCCAAAACATTATTTTCAGGGGTAAATTTATATACAGTATGTGTGTGTGTATTTAAAAAGGACGTGAATTGATTTTCGATAGTCTTTTGTAATAATTAACATTTTTAGATATTCTCATGCAACACATCAAAAATCTCTGCTCTAATCCCTTACCTAAGTCTGTCATTGCCTTTAGACTGGAATGAATGACACTTGGAGGTACTGTGGCATTCTATGTCTTCTCATCGATATTACAGTCATCCAATCAATGCGCTCCATTAGCAGATGAGTGCCTTCTCCCCACTCATCACTCAGCACACTAAACTCTTGTGCCAGCATAGAACTGATCCTGTGGAGACAGGACATAGCTGTTTGCAAAAGAGCATCTAATCATTATTACCTTTTATTTTTATTACTCTGTATGATGACACTGGACTCTTTCTTCTATTACATTTTCCCTTTAAATTGCATGAAAGTGAGATGTTAGCACTGAGAAGACAAATTTGAAAGGAGGATAATGAATATTTACAGTATATATAGTATATACTGTATTTTCTTTTACAAATTCTCCAAGTGCTTCTTTGGTGTGTCTAAAGAAAGAGGATTTCTATACCCCCTTCATGTTACAGCTGCTCCTTCTTAAAGTCTATTTTAAAGGAACCTGCCCTAGTGACATCTACTGTGAGACAGGGATGTAGGTTGTTAGTCTAGAATACATAGGCCGAAGGTGCTAAAAGGAACGTAAAGAGGTAACTATGCAGACTTTATATTGAGAAAGATGATTCTACAACTACTGGAAACGCAAAATAGATTTTTTTTAAATTTGCGTTTCCCAGAGAAATATCATCATATCATTTGAGCACACATTTCTTTCATTAAAGCAATGGCAGAGCGGGGCTACATTTCCATTCCTAGTTAGGGCATGTTTGCCAATGACAATGGGAGCAGGGTTATGATGTTATTATGCTTATAAAAGGCAGAGGCTGAGCAAGGTTTTATCATTTGTTTTACAGGTATGAGGAGAAAGGAGCAGTTTGGTGTCTCTGTAAAGGAATTTGCACCTAATGGAATCCTCTGGAGCTATACCTCCTGCAGACAGCTCAATTCCAGCTGAGCAGGAAACAAGTAATATTCGACCCGAGAGTCTGATAGAAGCAGAAAATGTCCCATCTGAATTCAGGCGTCTTATAGGCTTAGACAGAATTGAGAATGTTGCCCATCCTGATGGTTGCCGGCACACATTCTACTTTGCATGCATAGATAGGTGGTTTCATTTGGCATTTGAGTGCCCTTTGTGCAGAAAACTGACCTGGATTGGGATACAAAATGATCCAGTTGCTTCTGATAGTTTATCAACAGAGCATACACTTACAGCATGGGAGGGCAGTACCAGTAGTGGAAGTTTGTCCCTAACCTTTGAAAAAAACAAGATTAAATATCCCCAGTGCATTCAGAGCATGAGGATGATAAGATGGAAAGAAGCATTCCAGAGGCTTCCTCTATTCCTCTTGGGGCAATGGAAGATGAGAACTCCCCACCATCTTATATCACACAGGAGGAATTCTCAGCCACTGGCTCTCTTGAAGAAGGATCTCTTGGTAGCTCCAATACTGAGATAGTGAGTCATACACTGACAAAGCAGGAGAACAGTACCAGTGGTGGGAGTTTGTCCCCAAACAATGAAAACATATAAGCTACTGTTGGACCATGTCCTACACTCCAGAAGATGAAAAGAGCACGAGAGAATAACAGTGACTTCCCTCAGCAGATATGCTGAAAGTGGCACTGAACCCGTGGCATCCAACAGTCCTAGTGGTAAAAGACATAGCAAAACCCATCATCTAAATACTGAGGCACAGGAAGGGAGCAATGATAAAGGGAGCAATGATGATATCTTCAGAACGAAGTGCAAAGCTGATGTTTTGGAGGAAGGCGAAACTTCTCCTAATACTCTGTCCCAGGACCAAATTAATAAATATGCTGGTTTGTCTGAAGAACCAAGGATGAAGAAGACAAGGACAGAAGAAGCCCCAGTGAGCAGTTCTTCCTGCTGGGAAATGGGTTCAAGTAGAACTGAACCTACTCAGGTTCACAGGGATTGAAGGAAAAAACGCTAAATTCACCATATGGAAAATGGGGACAAAGACAACTCTGGCAGTGGGATTGATAGAGATGAGCCTAAATCAGGAGGAAGAAATAAGATACCACCTATATTCTTCACATTATTTATTTTAAACATGGTAATGAAAAAACATCAAATAAACAAGTATACAAAGTCGTTACATTGGCATTGGACTATTTTTTGTTTTATGTTCTTCTGTTCCAGCTGGAAAAATTTCTATTTGATTCTAGAAGAAAACAACCATACAACAACACCTTAAACCTTGCCCTGTGTCATGTGGTTATACCAGAGCATACACCTAACCATGTGCTGACTGATGGTATTGTGATCTTGGGCTGTAGTGATAAGTAGTGCTAGTTTGATTATCCAGTGTGACTCTTAGGGGGTAATTCAGCATAGTGCGCAGTTACCTCCGGATCCTTCGCATCACTTCGCACAGACTGTTATGCGCTCGCTGATGTCCTGCACGTGGAATTGCCTCACCGAGACTGGAATACCTTTAAAGCGTTCTCTGATGTATGCGTGCAGGACATCAGCGAGCGCATAACAGCCTCTGCGAAGTGATGCGAAGGATCTAGAGGTCACTTTGCACTATGCTGAATTACCCCTTTAGTTTTTCAGCTGAGATGTTATTGATTAGGCTCATTATTGTCTATGGTGCAAAACAAAATAAACTGTGTAGATTATCCAGTAGGAAACAATAGATACTATTTCTCCAGCTCAGCTGAAAAGCAGCTAGTGTGACCCCGGCCTAACGTGCTACCCTGTCGGCTTACTTATTTAGAGGCTTACCAGTTTGACCCGTTATGATTTGTGACTGTGTTTCCCATGGTGTTTCCCATGTTGGCTTATTTTCTTAGGATCTCCTCCTGCGTCCCAAAGTCTCTCAGAGTTTGGCACTGTTAGCTGTAGTATTGTGGCAACAATCTAGTTTAGCAATATTTAGAACAGCTGTTGTTTTACCAGACTGCTAGTTGGCTTGTGCTTAAGCAGTTCCTTCTACTACCAGTATATGTACCACTACATGTATATGGCTCCCTCAACCAAAAATGTTGCCGATCCCTGCCCTACCATTATCACCATACCATACTGCACAGAATCAGTTTAAGTACATTTTCAGCAAAGTCCACCCGTTTTTTCATTTGGAATATAAATACTAAGTAGGGTAAGAAATATCATTAATAGTGAATAACACAATAAGGTACTGTCCCAGCGGATCTTCAATACACCGTGTAATATGAATATTCAAACTATGTCTAATCATGATGTCCACTGCCTTTAGTTTGGTTTCTGCAGAAGCAGTTAACCCCATAGGAAAGTGAGTTTATAAGCTGTAACTTGTAGTTTGTTTGTTTAAAACAAGACTGGTTTGGGTTGGTAGATGGTTTGTTTGATGTTGGATCGCTTATAGGGGTTATACGGACCCTTCACATTAAGGCGGTCATTCATTAAAATGCAAATTTGCCTAGCATAGTGACATTGCCTCTGTTCACATCATTATGACCAGGAAGGCGTGAACTCACTTCTTCTCATTTATGAAGCAGCGAACAGCGCCAGACGTGGTCACATGCGAAGTGCAGCGTAGTAAGTCGCACTATAGTAGGATGAGAAGTCATGTGGAGTGAGGTGAATTCCTCCAGTGAAGGGCAGTGACGTCAGTCTCATCATATCCCACTAACTGTATATAAGTGAAAAATACTTATTTTTATATGTCACCTCGTGCTTAGTTCATGTTTAGTAGTTGACTAATTTAGTCACAGTCACCATTGTTACTTTGGAATGAATAGTCACCTTACACAACACTGGAGCCCTGCCATCAAACCCCTCAATTTGCCACTCTGATCTGGTGAAGACAAACAGGTGAATTCGGAGCAGTACACACTGCAGAATCCACTCCTACGATAGACTCCATCGCATGCTGAATAGCCGAATTACCTGTGCACGCGCACGCATGGAAATTGATGTGAAGAGCTCCGTAAGTCTTTGACTTGAGTAAGCGTCAGAATTGGTCATGAATTGATCACATTGCAGAGTTTGTTGAATAAGCAGAGTTGGAGAAGTCGTGAAAGGACAAAAATATGGGCAATTACGTGATTGTTCACACTTTAATAAATAAGTGTGATACTGTGCAGATGCATAAAATTTAGGTGTATATAATGATTTGAATAAGTGAAGTGCGATACCCAGGATCCACTGGTCTGGTACTGTTGAGATCCCGCTGGGCCAGAACTGCAGCAGCTTCATATACTTTGTATTGATGTTATAGAGGGAGCCTGTTACCTTATACATAAACATGACTTTAACAAGTAAACACAGATTCATTATATAAAAGTCATCATTGTTAGACACTACCATGAAAATTCACCTTACTCACTTGTAGGTGTTGGCCAGTATTTTGTTATGGAGGTTGTAGACCCCTTAGGGAAAGTTTCACAAGGACTGTTGAACTCTTGTTGCACTTTGTGAAATTGGGGTAGAATTTAAGTGACTCCCTAGGTAGGCACTGGTCCTACTTTTCTTTAGAGAGGGAGAGGTAAGAAAAAAAAGGGGACATTTTTAACAAATCAAAATTATTACAAAGAGAGAAAGCAAATAACCAAAGAAAGGTTGGCCTTAACCCACCATTCTTTCCTCCTAGTTTGTGGAATAAAAAGGTCTATCTTATATAGTATAAAATATTGCTCAGTTTTAAGTTGTTCCTCTAATAAACTGAGTTCAATAAGGGATTACCTTAACCGTTGGACCTCAGTGACTGTGTTGAATTCTTCTTTCTACAAGTCCCATTTGTGGTTGTGTTTGGCTTTTGTGTCATTATTTGCATTTCTTAGGGTTGGTTCCCTAGTGGATAGCCCATGGGCTGATGGTCTCCTGACATAGTTTATCATCTGTCATTTAAAGTCTGACCAGTCGGGGTTAGTCGAAATCATCTTTGAATGCAAGTTTATTCCTTTTTGTACTAAAGTATGTGGTGATTCCAAAGTAAAGTGTCCTCTCATAGCTTAGCTTACAGCATATAAATCTGAAGGCAAGGAGTCGATTAACTGGTAAACTAAAATGGAATCCTGGATAACATCTTGTAGGACCAGAAATCAGGGAAAAGTCTCTTTGGTTTGGAATGGAATTAATTTCTGCGTCACACTTTCATGATTGCATCTTTTATTTCTTAAAGCCAGGGTCCCCAAATGCCAGACTGCAAAACCACTGCCGATCCATTCACCACTTTGGTACTGGGCCTCATGGTAGTGATAGAAGCGCGTCACCATCGTGTAGACAGCAACATGTTTGGCCCACCCCCCCTCCAGGCCCCAATCCAGAAAAGGTTGGGGATCACTGTGTTAAAGAAACAAAATCCAGCTCCATTCATAGTTTTCTGTGTAACTCAAAATAACCACATTCATGAAGCGTCAAAGAAAGCCCAGTTTATAAAAGATGGCTACAACCACCAAGAGAACAAAAAGAAATACACATTTTAAGATGATATAGTTACAAGTATTGGAATCAAATAATTTTCATGCTATTTCTGGTGTTAGTGGCTTTTTAATATCCTTAAAAAATCCCCATCCTACTACTAAAGACCCACAGGTGTATGGTTTGCTAGCCAGTAATTTGTTTGGCACCATTATGCAAGTTCTGTTGTGGTTCTCCAGATAAATGGCATCCATCAAGGTGAAAATGGTGGGCTATATACCACAGAGTGGCTCTTACTGACTCTGTATACTTATAACTTCCTATTCTCCCAGATCAGGGAAAGTGAGCAGTGTGCTAGTGATGTCATGAATGATGTCACTTGCGCACAGCCAATAAGAAATGAGTAGGCACTGTGCCTGCAACATGAGTGTACTGATTCAGCATTCTTTGCAGGAATACGCTATATTTTACATAAAAAAATAATGATTGTAATGATCCAAGGATTCTCAAGTGTAGTCCCCTTAATTTATCCTAAAAGCCTAAAGCTACATATAAATATATAAATCTGGACTCCCAGAAGCAGCTTTTTATCTAAACAGCATCTTCATTTATCTCTCTGTAGATAGAGTGCTAATGCTGTCTGGGCTTCTCAGTAATACACTCTTCTGTGCAATTGTTCGCTGCAGGACAGTGACAGATTAAAGCAATGTAAGGTGACATATGCTTAGACAATCTGTCCTCTAGATACAATATACTTTACCTTCTCTAACTTAATGTCAAGTACATCAGAGATCCTCTTTTTTTTAACTTCTTTACGATAGTGCCTGAAGAATAAAAATGCCATTTATCTTCTTAGGGACATTGCCAACACTCAGATAAATAAAATCAGTGGTAAGATGTTTGGAAATTAAAGGAGATCATAGATTACTGCTGACTCCTTCCTGATATGTTGGGAACATATTCGGAATTGGAGCTGTAAAGCGTGACTGAACTGCTGTTTCATCACAGGAAGTAGTACAAATTGCAATAGCTAACAGGAATTACACTTCTCCAATCAAGTGTAGGATAAGGGACACAGATTTAATATGTACTTCCTTCCTTCCATGTGACTGCATATGTAAGTAACCCCTATGGGTGTTTTCATGGTGAAAGATAACTGCTGCTAATCAGGTAATAGTTATTTTCCTTCTGTAAATCAAATCATTTTATTCATTTAATTTAAGGCATTTCCTTTGGAAGTTTGAGAGCTTTTTCTCTGCTTCCTGCATGGCTTTGGTATCATTACACCTACCTTGGTAAATATATAATTATGTGCCACATCTATGACTCTGAGGAATAACACTGGCTCAGTCAGACACAATCAAATATTAGAACAGCTCAAGCAAGTTTAGGTAAAAATTTACTCAAAATGAGTTTGAACACATGCAGTAGGAAGCATCTATCTCAACTGACGGCAACTGTAGCTGCAAGGGTTTCTGGGTAACCAAGTGGTACACTGCTAGAACAATTACTAATCAGCCATGCAGGAGCTGGACATTTTATAGGTAGAGAGAATAGCTTTCATTTAAAACTATAGCAAATATAAGAACTGTGTCTTTATTTTATTATGGTATTCTCTTGTTCTCAAATGCTCATTGTCCAGAATTAAGGGCTTATTCATCAAAGTGAAAATCTGACTGTTAAATGCTTGTCACTTTGGATCACTGCACTGCAATAGTCATGAATTCTCTACTCATGCACTAAACAGGGGATTCCCATAGTGAAGATATGAACTGTATCAGCATCTATCTCTTGCGCAGTGTGGTGTAGTGAGTCAGACAGTAGCAGCCCCTGTGCCATTGACGCAAAAGTAAAATACTTGTGGCAATAGAGTGCAACACTCTGTTAGCCATGGACATAAGCAGAGACAAGTCAACATGGGTGCTCGCAGGCAGGTGCAAGAGTGTGCATGTGCACCCCTCTGGATTCTGAGCTAGTGCCTAGGGCAGCAGTCAGCAAACCGTGGCTCACGAGCTACATGTTACTCTTTTGAGCCTTCAGTGTGGCTCTTCCTCTGTTGTACGTGCTGGTGCACAGTTAAACACCAGCCGTCGATACACAGCAGCATGGGGGAGGCTCTAAGGAGACAGAAAGAAAAAGGAATGCTGTAGTAGCAGCTAAGCAGACAGAGCTGGTCCATATAAGATGAAGGTAGGAGGGGGGGGTGTCGAGCACCAAGATAGCACCCCCCCTTCTCCTCCTCCCCCTCCCCCTTCAGAGGAAATGGAAAAGAGTGGGGATATGTGGGGTCTGCACAGTGTGGTAGAGGGGATATGTGGGGTCTGCGCAGTGTGGGAAAGGGGAAGTGCAGTCTGCGTAGTATGAAAGAGGGGATATATGGGGTCTGTGCATTGTGGGAGAGGGGATATGTGGGGTCTGTGCATTGTGGGATTTTTTTTGCACCCCCCTACAAAAAATCCTGAGGGCGCCCATGCAAGTCAAATATAGGTGATATTTTTTATTATCTAACTGAATAAATGGTAAATACAAGCTTTCAAGGCTAGACTTAGGTCTCTTCTTCAGGATGTAAGCTCCCTTTATACATGCATCAGCAACGAGAAAGGGATGTACAAAATGAAATTCTGAAAAGAGATGACACCCTCATGGAAAATCAAGGCTTCTTTATATTGAAAAGTATAAACGCCATTTTGAAACACAATTTATTTTCTTTTCAATAACAATTTGTTTGCAGAAATGTGGTACAGCGATGGGACCAAAATTTGCCCCAAGCTACATGAACGTGTTCATGCAAGTCTAGGAAGAAAGAGAAATATGGAGAACAAAACATCCTAACCTCTTTCTCCAGAAAAGATACATTGATGATATCCTCATCATTTGGTATGGGGATGAAGCAGGCTTAAGAGATTGTATAGATTCATTGAACAAGAATGATACGAACTTCAATCAAAATCTAGAATACATCACGGACAGAATTACATTTTTAGATTTGGAATTATATGTCAAGAACAAACTCCATAGAAACCAGTGGATTCAAACATGTCCTGAGGAGTAGCTGCCACAAGGAGAATTGGCCAACTAATATACCGAGAAACCAAGTAGAGCGAATGAAAAGAAACTGCTCCAAGCAAGAGATTGGTATGAAACAAGTGGAAGACATGATGAACAACTTTAGAGAAAGAGGATATTTGGAGGAGGAATTAGTAAAAGCAATAAAAATAATAACAGACCTGGAACTGGGGAATACAACTAAACAAAACAGAAAGAAAAAAGCAAAATATAAGAATGGAGAAAAAGTAAAGGGATTAAACTTCATTACTGGATATAATAGGGACGAGAAAAAGATTAAAGGTATCCTAGAAAGAAACTGGAACTTATTGAAAGAAGGTGCGATCTTAGCAATGGAACCACCAGAAAAAGTCCCTGGTATTTTCACTGGGGTGCCCAATATGAGGCAAATGTTGGTGCCCAGTTAAGTAGAAAAATCAAAAATCAAATGTCCCAAAAAGAATTCCAGAAGGAAAAAGTAATTATTTATTGCGCCAATATCAACACACAATGTTTCTGGGGGAACTTTGCCTCCCCTCCCTTCACCAGGTGCCATCCTACTGGCAACAGACATCCTCCTTTTTGCAAATGTTTTTGCCCAGCCATTTTAAATTAAAAGAAAAGAGAAAATTGGCAGAACGGTAATATCCCTAAAGGTTTTGTTGGATGTAAAAACTGCAAAGCGTGCAAAGTATACCGCAACTCACAAGGTTAAATCTTTCAGCTCTTTCCAAACACAAGAAAACTCCAAGATCAACGAGTTCCTTTGGTTCCGGCGTGGTTTAATGTAATTTACTGTATAACTCGCACGTGCGGAAAACAACATCTAGGAAGAACTAGTAGGAAATTAAAAAACCCGAATCATGGAACGCATTAGCATCATTAAAGGAAAGAGAAAATAAAAGCATTATTACCTGAGGGAACATTTCATGAAATGTCAGGGACAAAATGAACCTAAATTCTTATTCTATGCTATAGAACAAAGGAAAATGTCAGACAGAAAGGGAAACGTTAACAAAATCCTCTCTCAAAAGGAGACTCCGTGGATATACCAAATAAAAACGTTACAACCCTGGGGTCTGAATAAAGATTATTGATCTTTCCACTTCCCTTTTAATAATTCCACGTAACTATTCTCTCCAGATGGTTTTCTTCCCCTTTGATTTTTTTACTATTTTATTGAGATCAAAAAGAGAACACTGTTTTTCATGGTATCCATCAAACTCACTGCCTTTTCTATTTGTTTATTTCTATCTTTTTAATCCTCAGTCCATTAAGGGTCCCCTATTTTCATGGTTGAATGCTTCCATATAGAATTTTAACATATTGAAGATGACTAGGTTTCGTGTATTTTATTCATTCTTGTTTTTTTTTTTTTCATTCGTTCATTTATTTAATTATTTATCTATTTATACGTTAAATATTGCTTCTTATTTATTATTTACTCTGTACTTTCCCTTTAATTAAGATATTCCTAAGAGTTACCTTTATATAAATAAGCTGGACTTCCATTTTTAGCTAGTTTTCCGCACACAGTATTCTGCATCTGTTTACCCTCTGAAATGTGCATTATTTCCTTCCTCCCTTTTCATTATGAAGAGCCCAGGACCAAGAATCCTATTGGCTATGGAACACATATGCATTCCAGACGGTCAAAGGACTGGCGTCATATGATACACTTCTGGTTTGCCGTTTCTAATAGTAAAGATAGCGATTTTCAACAGCATGGCATGTACCACTATAAAAACGCCCAGACTCCCTTCTAAAGTCTAATAGACCTCCAAAAACATTGAAAAGGGAACTTTTAAATATATAATGAACAAGGACAGATTGAATTGGCGACTTTCTACTGCCGATGGCGTCACTTGTGGTTTTGGGGGTTATTCATTAAAACTCTGTATTGTTGCATATAGATGTGAATTCGCCAGCTAAAGACAGTCACAATAAACTGCTATTGTTGCAGTCGCATCTTTATAATGAGAATATTGTCGCAGTCGCGACTTTACTATGGAAAATTGCCGCTGTCTCAATTTTTTAAATTTATAAAATTGTTTACAATGGGGAAATTGTCACGGTCGCGGATTTTCTATGGGAATCCACTGTTTGAGAATTCTACAGTCGAATTCTCACTTTATTGAATAACCCCCCCCCCCATGTTTAAAAACCTGGTGGGAATAGATCATCTATAGCAGTGATGCCCAACCTACGGCCCGCGGCCCAAATTTCGAAGTCTGAATTGTTGCGTGTAAGGGTGAATTCACCAGCTACAGACATTCGCAATAGACTGTTACTGTCGCAGTTGCATCTTTATAATGAGAATATTGTCACAGTTGCTACTTTACTATGGAAAATTGTCGCAGTTGTAACTTTAAAATTTGTTGTGGTGGCAACTTTGAAGCGGCCCATGACATGCATGTCGCAAATTTATACAGCCCCCAGGCCGAAAAAGGTTGGGCATCACCGATCTATAGCTTATAAAGTCATTTTTAAGTGAACCTTAACCTTGTACTCTATGAAATCATTGTACAGGAGTACCAAGTGTCTAATACATTACTGACAATAGGATTTAGGGCTGCAGAGAGAACTCTTGTCTCTTTAAAGTGCACCCGCCAGCTCAGAATTACTATATATTTTATTAAAGTATGTGACTTTATAATGTAAATCAAGTAATTAGGAACCAAAAAAAGTTTGCAGATTGAAAATACACCTACTTCAATCTCAGCCTGATTAGAAAACATAGAAGCTGCCATCTTATGTCTGAAGTGCCA
>WMED01022760.1:985-11598 GCA_019650415.1 Pipa parva | reverse complement strand
TGTAATTTCACTGATTCGTATATTTGTACTCATCCAGTGACAAATAAATAAATCTAATCTGTTGCAGGAGTAGTTTATAAATGTTGCTCACTAGTCAGTTTATTAGCAGAATATAAAATCTGTAACTGGAAGGAACAGATCGGGGCCCAAAGATAGTAGAAACTGTGTCTGTTGCTATCTCACAAGCAACACAACCCTTGCAGAAAAGCAAAGCAAGTCACATGAGCAATAGATTATCAATTCATACAGTGAGAAACTTAGCGTGTTTTATAAAGAGTTGTAAATGTATATGAACATTATGCAAGTATGTAATATGTTTTTAAATAATTTGTCAAGTGTTTATTAAGTGTTAATTTATATTCTTTTATTTTGCCACCATGATGTTCTCCTTGAGTAGACAACATACACACTTTCCAGGTAAATAAATTAAGACTGAAGAACAATACCAGAAACATCATAATGATATTCAGACTTACAGATAACAGAGATCCATAAAACGTGTGCTAAATGGTAAAGGACTATAAATTAAAAAAATAAGTGAACATCTTCTGTTGAGGAATCACTAAAATTAAGCATTTAACTGATCTTTGCACACAGAAATGAGCTGAGCATGAAGGATGATTCTAGACTAAATCTTCTGGATGATGGAACGTTGATGATCCAGAATACCAAGGAAACTGATGAGGGAATTTACCAATGCATGGCAAAAAATGTAGCCGGAGAAGTGAAAACTCATGAAGTAACCCTCAGATACTATGGAACACCAGGTTTTTTCCCCCATTGTTCTGTTATCTTTCTAGAAACTAACAAATCATACTTTAATTATAACCCAGTTAATTAAAATCATGTCATTTTCTATTATATTTTTTCCAGCCAGGCCAAGTTTTGTAATTCAGCCTCAGAACACAGAAGTACTTGTTGGTGAAAGTGTAACACTGGAATGCAGTGCTACTGGCCAACCACATCCACGTATCACCTGGACTAGAGGTGACCGAACCCCAATACCAACTGATCCACGCATAAACATTACCCCATCGGGTGGACTATATATTCAGGATGTCAATCAGGATGATGGTGGCCAATACACATGTTTTGCAACAAACACTGTTGACATAATTCACTCCACTGCCTACATAATAGTTCAAGGTGAGTTAGCAAGCCTGTGAACTTTTCTGATATTCTCTACTTTTAAACATTTTAAACCAATGATTTAATGATAAAATCAGTTCATAATATCAGTTTTGTTCTATATTGACTAAACCATACATGAGCTATGCTAGCTTTTAAATGCATCAGGGGTTTTTAGGGTTTCGGTGTTAAGGAAGCAACAGTCAGTGCTGAAATGTTCATGTTTAAAAAGCACACTACTGTAGTTTCTTTGTGCTCATTTTCTGTATTTGTTGAATATTGGTAATAAAGTTTCAAAGTTTAACTCATGCTATTGTTAATTTAGTGGTATAATTTTATAATTCAATGCATAGCTTTATTTAAATGTTTACAGTATAGTAGGAAGAAGACATTTGTAATCATTTCTGATTTTCGTTAGGAAATCAGTAGGGGTCAAACACGCTGAATAACTGAAAATATCCACTTTACCTCTGACATTACAACTGTGCCCATATCGTAGCCACACTTATGGTGCATTTTTAAATGCTTGTAACAACATGGCTGAGAAGTGAATTCCATGGGTTTTTTACCTTCCTCTGGATGAACATTAGGCTGTAGTAGGCTGAACGGGATGGACTTTTTCAGCAGCCTTATAAACTATGTATGTAAATCAGAAAAGAAAATTGAGTGTGAAAAGGCTGAAAAACAACTGTATACCATATAGATAATTGATTCTATTTCTATGTATTTCCATGACATTTTCTAATTTTTGCCATATCATCTATTCCATAGGAAATAATGTCTAATGTCAGGTCAGGAGAGGCAAATAGTTTTCTGGGAAATCAAATTTAAGAATGTTATAAAGTCCTTAAACTGTATCATGAAATCAAGTCAGAATCTTTCCCATCAATTGATGATCCATCATCTGTGCATAGCCAGTAATCAGGAGTAGGATTAATTCATACAGACCATATGAAAGAGTATGTTTTATTGTTTAATGTAAGTCTCAACAGACTAAGACAAAATTCCTAGACAAGGACCAAAACATTGCTGCTTTGGAGAAAATATTAATGTGTGTTTTAAAATCACAGAAGTGCACAGATTATTAGTTGGGATTTATTCATAGAATGGTAAATCCAAGCAGCTCCCAAGTTAAACCCAACTGCAGATTACTTAAAAAGATTTTTTTTTTCATTCTTTTTTCATGAACATTATTCTAATACATTATTTTGTTATTACTCAGATTTTACTGTATGTCCATGCTAATACTTTCCTGCTGTTACTTCCTTTTTGTCAAGCCTTAGCCAAGGGAGTAAGGATTAAAGTCTTACAACTGTTGCAATTTGATCTGTGGAATAAAATATTTAAAAAAAAAAAGTTTAAAAAGCTTTTTGTAACATTACCAGTGGTTTTCATTGAATGTGTTTTACAAAAAAATAGTCAAATAGTCTAATTTTATTCTTTCCTAATTGTCATTACAAGGCTGTGATCATTACCTTCTGGACATAAAGTTACTTGTGTAAAAAAATGATAATCTAAATAAAAAGCTGCCTATTTTTTTTTTCAAAAAGAATGATATTTAAATTGGGGAAAACACAGGGATAGAGCTTTTTTCGAATGCATTTAGATAAATTACCCACTTCTGGTTCATTTGTTTAGCTTGTCCATATTGTTGAAATACCCTTTGATAACTACTTGGCTGGTTTGCTTCCATAAAATGATGACACTTTATTGAATTTTGAAACTTAACAAATCATCTTAGTTATTTCTTGGAATGAGTGGTAGAGTAGAGTGGAAGCAACGCCTTTGGCAGACTCCACCTAAATCATGATTTCACATATCCTGTTCCTTTATATAAAAAAAAACAATAAATGTTTTTGAAACTTAAATGTTTATGAAACTTACCAGAGACTCTTCAAAAAGGTTACTCAACTCCCATTCTCATCAAGGTTCATGATACATGTATGAACACTGGATTTATAATTAATAACTGTAGTCTCTTAGGTACAATGCAAGTGATTGCAACTGATAATACAGATATGCAATCTAATCTTTGTAAGAATTAATTCCATTTTCTACATATACATTCCTCCTATCAACTGTGCAGGTTCATATCTTCTTTTTCTTAATCTGATTTAATTTTTGTTTTAAATGAATTGTAGTTGCTACTGTACAGTAAATCAGGAAGCCTGGTAAAAAATAGAAAAACAGGTGTCTGAGGATAACTGCACAAAATGCCAGGACAGCAACTGAAAGAATGCTACTTGCCATTCCCAGTTGTTTCTATGTAATTAATCAGTTATTGATGGGAAACAATACAGTTTATTAGCTGTCTTATAACATAGCATTTTTAACATACAGAACAAACTTTAATTGGGCAGTTATCGTAAATTTGTTTAATTTCTGAAAACAGTTTAAACTATATAATCTATTAGACTAGTGGGGAATCCCTATTCCTACAAAAAAGTTATAGAACATTCTAAAGCAAGGTTCAGAGGAAACTGTATCAATCATTTTGCAAATGGTTCAAAGCCTAATTTGGAAAGCTGTACACTAAAGTGGGCCTTTAAATTGTGGTTTTCTGTTCTTATCTAATGCAATGTTGCATTTATTTAACTTTCCATGTTTTTTTTTTTTTTTAATTAATATTAATACATAGAAGCCCATAACTATATGCAGAAACAATCTTAAGTGAGGCACTGAAAGCCACAAGTTAGCATATGTTTTCTCATAAGAGTCTTAATAATCTCAGTTCTCAGTCAGGGACTAGTGACTGTAGGCATTGTACCATCCCTTCTGTTGTGTTATTTTTACCTAGACATGCATAGTGCCATCTATATATCTATATTTACAGGCTGGTTGACTCTTCTCATCTCAATTTATAGCAAGGTTAATGTGAGTGAAACTGATAACAGTAGCAGTTTCATAGTTTTGGTTACAATATTTTCCCTTTAAATCCAGAGGCTGGGTCATCTTTCACTGCTGGTAGTAGTGAGTGTGAGGGAAAGGATAATTACATAAATAGTGTTTGCAATAAGTCTTAACTACTGCAATAGTAGTAACACTACAATAATGTCTTAATACCCACTTGACCAGCATCATAGGGAGTAACAGTAACTGGGATTAAGGCCCTTATTCACCAATGTGCGAAGTGAGCCGCAATGTGTTCGACTCACTTCGCACATTGGTGAATAAGGGCCTAAATCAGCAATGATGTCACCCATATGACCCTAGTGTCTTTACTCTCACTCTTTTTACCATTGCATTAATACTTGTTTGCTTAATTCCATGAAAGAATTTGCTTCCATAGAGAAAACCCAATATTATCTGTTTTTGTAATGTATAAAACATCCCGGATAATAGTCTATAGAAATTATTAGTTAATTATATCTGGTCACATGATCAGACACAACAGCCCTGAGGAATATTTTGAAAATAAGAAAATCAGTGTATTCAATTAATTTATTTATTCCAGCTGTACCACAGTTTACAGTTGTCCCACAAGACCGGAATGTTTTTGAAGGACACACTGTTGATTTTCATTGTGAAGCTCAAGGAAATCCACAGCCAGTTATTGCCTGGACTAAGGGAGGTATGTTATTAAGTTAAATCCTTAAATGTCCAACATCTGTATTTCTCTGAACATGTTTTAATCAAGTTTATTTCAATGGACTATCCCTCTCCCAAACAGGCCACTGCAAGGGCTGTAGTCTGTTCATAACTTGAGCAGTTTCTTTCAATGCTGTCACACTGGGTAATTTATTGCCCGTATTTCCTGTCCACATCAAAGGACCAGGGACTGTCAGTAAAAAAATTGTCATTTTATTGGCATGCCAGTTATTTGGATGCAGTTAATGTGTCTGTCTGTGTTTTGTATTAAGTTGAATTTGTGATTTTTATTTCTTTGTGTTGTTCTTCTCTTTGGTGATTTCAATCATCTTTCTAAATTGGGCTTTTTAGTCTACTTCATGTATTATCTATAGTTTCATAGCAATCATTGGACAGAATGAGAGTTAGTTTTCCTGACAAATACAATCTAATAGAAATCAAGAACTCAACCTCAAACATAACATTTTTAGAAGCACTTTATGGGAATAACTTCCATTCCAGTTTGAACTGTTTTTGTTTTTACTGATCTTACTGGTGATAATTACTTACCTATCAGCAATATTATGCTTTATCACAGTGCTGAAATAAGTTATACATTTGATTTACTGTGGAGATAGTATTAATACAATTACTCAAATGGTGCTTATTTATTTTCCCAAACCATATTCCATTGGAATAATGTTTCATGACTGGCATTGGTAGTGAAGTATTCATTGTATCCTTTATGATTGGGCAGCAATACAAAGCTCTGTGTAATCCCTCTGCTTCAGAAAACTTTGCTTTTGCTTAAATAAAAGCATGAAATGAACACACTTGTGTAAATCTTTATCAACATATGTAGATGTATGTTTAAGCTATAGAGAGAACTTATAATGTCTTGGAATAATATTTCTGAAACTTAAATTTAATGCTGTTTAAACCCAACAATCTCCTGTACCATTTGTGCAATTCATTTCCACAAGGCATTGTTGTGTTTAAATGTATCTGATCTAATTCTAGGTAACCCACTCTCTGTTGACAGAAGACATCAGGTTTTATCAAGTGGGACACTAAGAATTTTGCGGGTTGCATTACATGACCAAGGCCAGTATGAATGTCAAGCAGTAAATATTGTGGGCTCTAAAAGTACAGCTGCTCAACTTGTCGTGCAGACAAGAGGTAAGTGAATACAGTGACTATGTTTTCTGACTCTTTTTATTCATTATGTATTTTTGTATTGAAGTTGAAAACACTCCTTTATTGGACATGAATCAGATTAGAAAGAAATGTTCCAGTGTTACTCTGCCAACTCACTAGCTAACCAAACAAGGACTATGGAATGTAATCATAAAGGTTTTGTTCTTCAATCTACTGTATATAGATGAATAGCAATATGCATGGTCATCATCTTATTTTTGTGAGTACTTTAAGTTAAATTGAACCATTTTATAATATAGTTTACTTTACATATTACAGCATGAAATTACAGTATGCAGACTTGTGTATAGAGAGAATTGTGTAAACAATGGAATAATTGTAAGTAAATGTATATAACTATGAAAAGTGACAGAACTATAAGCAGTCTTCAGACTGAATGCATGCTCAAAGAAGAACTGTATGTGTGTTGAGAAAATTGAATGCATGAAGGGAGAATAGTATGCAATGTGACACAAATTGCAAATTGAAACTAAACTAGGAGGAGAAAACATACCTTTTCCAGCTCTAATCTTGCTGATATAACATTTTACTTACTGTTTTTCTTGGCTGCTATATTGTTTCAGTTACTCCCGTGTTTGCCAGTGTTCCAAATGACATGACTGTGGATGTTGGCACAGATATCCAGATTCCCTGTAGCTCTCAGGGTGATCCACTGCCTGTAATAACCTGGAACAAGGTAACCAGTCAAATTGGCTTTATGACATATATCGGATATTGTGGGTTTCTGTCGCTAATAAATGGAAAGTCGTCACTGCTGAGATGATACATTCTTACAGAAGCAGCAGATATAAAACTGTTATCACTTGCATTGCCTTTTAAAGGCAACTTTTCTTCCAACATGGAATATAGTTATGAGCCTGAAGGTCCAGAGCATGGATTAAAGCACAAATGAAATTGTTCTGCTTTAAATAGTGGCTGCCGCCACAGAATTTACATCTAAACAGGCATTTATGGGAGATTCTTTGTATAAATGTTATTGCCTGACAAACACTATAAAACAGCTTAGAAATATCTACATAGCTGGTGGTGCTGTTTTATTGCAGTCTGTAGATGTCAAAAGGGACAAAAGTATTACTATTATTAACACAATAACTTTTCCATATAGTATCTCAATGTGATGGAAAACCCCATGTTTTTTTGGGTAGTTGACCTCTACTCACAATAGGGGGAATCAGAAGCAAAGCTACAACTTTAACAAATCTTGAAATGTATGGTTTTACAAAAATATAAGCTTGGCGTTAAGTGGTTTGAGTAAATGAAGGAGAGGAAACACCAGTATAAATTAGAAAACAAATTCTGGTAATCCACGTGGAAAATATTTGTCATGCACTTTAAGAAGTATCTTTAAAGCAATTATAAAATATAAATCTTAAAGGAATCCTTTGGAGCAAAACCAACAACTGTACATTTGTTGCAGGATGGAATCCAAATAACAGAGAGTGGGAAGTTCCACGT
Source organism: Pipa parva (assembly GCA_019650415.1). Classification (NCBI taxonomy): domain Eukaryota; kingdom Metazoa; phylum Chordata; class Amphibia; order Anura; family Pipidae; genus Pipa; species Pipa parva. Next base: position 4,230 of record WMED01022760.1, on the reverse strand, counting down.
CAGTCCCCATGGATTTTTAGCTATCCGAGATGTTGGCGTTGCGGATCAAGGGCGATACGAATGTGTAGCACGAAATCCTATTGGCTATTCTTCTGTCAGCATGGTGTTAACTGTATTGGGTAAAGCAATAATTCCAAATAAGCTATTTATAAGAAGGGATTGCCTGAGACTTTTTAATCCATAAAGATTTTCTTATGCTAATATCAAACCTAGTGGCCAGAGGCGTTTACTCATGATAAACCACACCACAACAATGTACACTGTAGTTGCACGCCATCGCTCATGGACTTTTATGCACTTGCATTTTGATAGTTTACTAGAGTTATTTTGTGGTTTTAACAGCATGTGGCAAAACCACAACAAAATGCCAGGTGTGGCTTTAGCCCTACTAATATGAAATATGAAGGTTGTGCATTATTGGGCTACAGGATTGACCACCTTTCTGCTTTTTTAGTGTTATTGTACTACAAGTCCCAGCAGCCATCTCACAGCACATAATGTTGATATCTATTGGGAACAGCCGTATATTTTCCAGCCCTTGAAATATACTGAATGATATAGGCTGCAGAAAACCACATAATGCATCACACAGCTCTCTCTCTCTAATATATATTTATATATATATTTTTTTGTTATTCATTTTATATATATAAAATAAATCTTTGCATTTCCAAGACAAAAATTAAAACATTGAGAGCAGTGATCTCAGATTTACTTAAGTAGTGGCCAAATGAAGGAGGAACTGTTTGCATTCGTTTTCCATAAACAAGTGCAATGCAAATCTTAGCTCATTTCCTTTTGCAAAGCCTACATAATTTAATGCCTGCTGATTGGTATCAAAATAATACTTATTTTTTGATGACTTCAGAATTGCTTTGCAAAGCTGTCAGTGCACACATATATTTTGTACTGTTCCTCCCATTTTGAGAGTTCCAAGTCCAGTTCCAATCACCACCTAGCAGCTTTGCTTAGAAAATGCTAATTGATGTACTAGTATTACACATGTAAAATGTTTGCAAGCAGGTTATTACCAGGAAACAGTGTGTTTAAGGGGATTATTTACTAAGGTGCAAAATTGACTGTCAAATTCTCAAACAGCAATTTCTCCATTGTAAAGTCATGACATTTTTTTAAAGTTTCGGGCACAGGGACCTTTAAACATGTAAGGTTGTATGTAAATAAAACAACTGGTAGTTCACTACCCGGCCTGACTGCTTCTCTTCCTTTGGATTTACATTGCTGCATGTGGTACTATGACGGACGTACCGTGGAAGCCGAGGCCTTTTTCCGATACATGGAAAGAATTACCTACTCCCCTAGGTGACCTCTCATAGATAATTTTTTAAAGTTCAGATTGCGACAATTTTCCCATAACAAAGTTGTGACTGTGACAAAATGTAGCCTATTGCAGCTGTCTTTATCTTGTGAGTTCACACCTATATGCAACAATTCAGACTTTAGTACTCCCCTTCCCTGTGGTGTTGCTGCCTGAACAAACAATTTTCGATAGCAAAGTATTAGGGCGTTAATTTGATATTGACTAATTTTGACTAAGATTTTGGTTTTAGCACATTCTCCTTGTCAATTAGTTCTTCACCTTAGCCCTGCTTTCTTCTTGTATGCAGCCTGTCACGTCGCTGTGTGCTTATAGACAGTCGGTTCTCTCCATTGTAGCTGAGTGTACTCTGAGATGCCGGCAACACAATTCCCGCTGAAGCTGCTGGGAAGCTGTCAGCTGACGTACTGCCAGGCAATCAGTTATTGGGTCCCTGAGCTTCCCAGCAGCAGCTGTGACTGCTCTCTACTGCCTCCGTGGTTGAGACACACTGATTAGGCACACTTAGGGGTAAACACGTCTGCTTCCATCCCAGCCACTGTGGTTCTGTATTTGGTTCTTAGTGAACCACTGACACCTACTTCCATTCATGGGATATGAGCTCTCTCTAACAAATAGAATAAACCAGAACAGTCAATAATTATCAGGGATGTTACCTAATACAATTGTTTACAATCTATGGGAATGGTTATCAAGAAGGAGAGAAATGAGAAAGTTTCATGTGTGAAATATTTATTCCAGTGCTTTTACATAATTGACCACTGACTTTGCTTAAATTTCATAAACACTTTTTTCCAGTAAAAAAAAAACATCCTTATTCACACACAGATTTTGCCAATTTGAGGCACATTAAGAAATATGATCTTCTATGGAAGCTGACCAAGAGACTTGCTGAAATTTAGCAGAAATACTTTTTCAATTCTGCAGTTTGGCCATGTAGGGGGTTATATTTCCCTTGCTAGTCATTAGATTGGCGTCAGTTGCTTTACGCAAAGTTTGTTAATGCTATCCTGAATGACTTGGCTTTTGGTGAAGTTGGTAATTATTCTGTTTTTTTCATGAGTAAATTGTTGTACACTAGTAAAAGCAGCTCTCATTGGCACACTACATCAACGTGTGGGAGGCGAAATAAATTAGTAATAATGTAATATGATATTACAAAATTTGCCCCATTTTAACAGGCTACAGAAGCTGTTTTCATTGGAACTGCATATACATTTGTCATGCAATAACCATTATTCAAACCAAATTAAACTGGAAACATATTATTATTTTTTTTTTTAATTTAGAATTTTTGCATTTTAAAGAAACCACATTTTCCTTTTTTTAAATCTTCTTTTCCTCAGTACCTTTAGTAAGCCGCACTGGAGACCCCTTTGTTGCAACTTCAATTATTGAAGCTATCGCAACTGTGGACAGAGCTATAAATTCAACAAGGACTCATTTGTTTGACAGGTATAGTGTGTATATTTCTTTCCTTTGTACTAAATAATTAACCTCAGGATAATAAAGTTTTCTTGTGCAATCATTAACAAACTTATTTGACTTTTTTGGTGGGTTGAGACTTTCACTTCCTTTTGCCCCTGTGGCTAATTAAGGCATAGCATTTAGATAAAACTGTACAACTAGTAGACATGACATTGATTTTGATCTTGTTGTATCTCATCACTGCAAAATGTCTAACCATGGATTTGAGCTGTAGCACATAAAGAAACAAAACAAAGGTAAACAATAATTTTGATGTCTGGAGGTGACAAGATGCTTTGTATTGTGCAAATATATACTATAATCCTTTTTAAAAAAGAAGGTATTCACCTGTTCATTGCTATACACATAGCTTTAACTACACTTTGACCCCCATTTCTGGTATTCTGGATATGAAAATTGCTGGTTACATCTAGAATCTTGT
>WMED01022759.1:0-11598 GCA_019650415.1 Pipa parva | reverse complement strand
GTTGGTCTGAGGGACCGTGAACTGGCCCCCTGTGTAAAAAGTTTGGGGACCCCTGGCGTAGAGGAAAGGACTTTTACTGACTTTTAATCGCAATACATCTACATCAAGTGTGAGTAGATTTTATTGTCATCTGAATAAATTGGATTTTATACCATGGAGGTTCCCTGTACTATGTCGATCCAAGTGTCACAGTGAAGGAGGTTATTGGACCAGTTCCTGTATGCAGTCCAGCACTCTAAGAGAGGGAATCCCTGATTTGGTCTTAAAACACATAAAGCGAGTTATTCCTTCTATCTGGTGAGCATATAAAATTACTCATCCAATCAATACCCACAAATATTACACATTGTTGTGGTGTTTGTTCATTTTTCACACCTTATTCCACGTGGAGGTGATTGGTGCCTTGAAGCACGTTTGGGTTTTTTACCTTTAAAATTACCTTTACTTTGTGATACGGCACTATATGGTGTCTTTGTGTTGCGCTTTTCAGGTTTTTTGGTATGACCATTATATAACAATTATCATGGAAGTTATCCTGCCGCTAGGTTTCTAATTTCAGTATTAATTTATCTAGTTGGTGAGGTCTACGTGTTGGCCATGATGAGAATTCAAGGCCTGGGAGATAAAAGTTTGAGAACCCTTGACCCAATAGGTATTTTTAATTTCTAAATTTGTTTAGTAAATCAATGTTTCAACTAGTTTTGTCATTTACTTTTGCCTTTCTTATTACATATTATTTCTTTAACTGCTATTTTAGTAGTGCCTGTTCCATATGTGTTACACTTCTTGCATGCTACTTATGGAGCTATATTGTACTGAGACAAATTGGAGTATACCATCTCTTTACCACAGTGGTAAAGAAGAGCCACTACACCCTAACCATAACTGATATGATGAAAATACTTTGTACCAGCCTAAATTTATCTTGCATCAGAGTAAAGTAGGTGACATAGCAGCTTCACTTTAATGCATAGGATTACAGCATCCCAATAATACAATGGTTATAGGTGAGCAATTTATAACAAGCAAAGTACTTGCCACTTCTTGTCTTCCACAAAAGACAAGGAATGCATCATCAAGCAAAACAAAGATTTATCAGCTAGTTGTCACATGTCTTACGTGTACGACTGCCCAGGACACCAGTTTTCAAATTGGGGGTCATAGTTGTAACACTGATTTACGCAATGAAACAGAACCGAACATTTAACGTGAGCAGTTTACAAAGAAACAGAACTGGATTTAATATATAGTTGCATTAGGATCTAATATACTTTACACATAACTGACATGCTGAAAGTACATTGTTTATCAGCCTAAATCACCATACAGCAGTCTTATAGAACTGCTGGAGCTAGTATCTCACATAATGTATCCTCATTAATATGCTAATGATCCCTGATATTTCAGCGCACATAGTGTTTGACTGGTTGGGGAATATCACATGGTTAAATAAACTGTAAATACCAATAAAGCATATACTCAATGCTGGTTTTCACACATGCTTTGTAAGAAATAAACACCCAGGACAACAGCATTGTCTGCAAGGGGAGGGGCTCAAAAAATACAAAGGCTGCCCTGTACTTGGTTAATAACGTATGCAGAAGAACCATAAATAATTAAGAAGGTCGCTTGGAAGAGGAAGACTTCTTTTGCCTCTAGCTTCACTATTAACTCCCGCAAGTGTGAGAGAACTCCTAGTTTTCAACTTTTGGTTTATCCCCCCACATACTTGTTGTATGTAGCAGTAATGCTTGAGATGATAAACTGGAACACCCAGCTGAAGCACTAATATATAAAATCAAAGAGGCACAGAAGATAACGGTTAGCCAAGAAATGGAAACAAAGAGGGTGAAATGCAGGACTGGAGGAACACAAACACAAGACACAGACAAAGAACGAGAAGTACAGAGAGGACCCATAAACCTCAAAATGCTGAAGAACGCATTGAAGACTGAGTGCTGCACTAAGGCATTGCATTATAAATTCAAGTCTCCCGCTGCTACATCACTCCTATGATGTGAAACAGGGATTGGGCAGCTGACCAGAAGTGAGCTACCAGAGGAAACACCAGTGCCGTGATCCAACACCAGTGCCGTGATCCAACACCAGTGCCGTGATCCAATACCAGTGCCGTGATCCAACACCAGTGCTGTGATCCATACTTAAAAGTTCAGTTTACTTTTCACAGAGCTTTGTATAGATTTGTTGGCAAGAAAAATATGGCCGTGTTCACTTTTGTTCCCTTCACAGTATCTAAATTTAGTTGTTAAATATTGGCCATAATTTTATAACCTACAGTTGAAAACAAGTTAACTATTAAAGGTTATATTTAAAATATTTTCTTGCTTGTATTCTAATCTATTTCCCCCCCCATCATGATCTAAAAGTGTACAGTACTTAGAGTGGAGACAGTTAAAAGAAAAACATGAGAAGCTCCTTTGATTACCTTGTGAAGTAGGTAGTAGCATCAGACTCAGAGTCTTGAGGGCGCAATGCATCATACACATATTTTAAATCCTGCAAATCTGACAGCTCTGGAATCCCACAGGACAACATCTAAATATAAAGGAAAAAACATCCAGACATAAAAGAAAAAACACGAATCCTTTATCTAATATTGAATATCAACCCATTAGGTATCAGTGGCCTAAATGAAAATCAGTTTCTTCATGTGCTGCTATTTGCATTGCATAGCTGAAAACAGCTTTTTTTGTTAGTTAAATATGGTGTAGTGGTTATAGTGGTGAGCTGTATGAGGGAAGGTATGTTTCCCCAGCTGTTTGTTCCTATGGCTGGAGGACAGCCCAGTTCTTGAAATTAGTCCCAGCTGCAGATTAAACCTGCTTTAAAAGGCAGGTGGGAAAAGCCCTTGGGTGGGGTTTTGTGTTTGGAAAAGGAGAAAGAGTTCTGCTAAGGATCCTGCTGCAAGTTTGTGTTTGAAAGTCCCTATGGTTCGTATGGGTAAAGTTTTGTTTCCAGGTTGTGTTTAAACTGTGGACAGAAAGACTCTGTATTACTTTGAAAGTTTTGTTCCCAGTTTGTGTTTAAACGTGTTTAGAAAAGTCCTGTTTAAAGAGTGTGCTTACCTTTTGAAAAATAAAAGCTGGACTGTTACAGAAAAATCACTGTTCAACGTGAATTATTCAATAAAGGCCAATCTGCAACTGAGCAATTCCCTACAATGGTCTAAGGATGATATAATTGCAGGGTCATATAACTGAAGAGTTATGATGGTGGAAATGTATTCACTTGATAAGACAGGGAAGCCAACAGCGTGCATTACAACCAAATATAAATGAGGATTTCCAGACCTTCTTAAAAATAAGACAACATTGGGGAGAGATGTAATAGAACAACAAACTTAAAAAGGAAGGGTGCTCAAACTGTTTTTTGGAACAAGGGGTTACTGTCAGGATGTGCACTAGTAAAGGATGTGAGGAAAAGGAGGTAACAGCAAATCCCAAGCCACAGCGAACTTGGCACGGGGAAACCCTAAGGCGTGGAATCTAAGAGAACTCCGGTCTTCACCTTTAAATCCCTGCAAGGAGATACTGGGCTTAGCTGCAAGGAGAACACCAGGTCACGGCCCCCAAGGTTTGCTTTCCACTGGTGGTAAAGGGAATGAGACGAATAGAGTGGTCAAAGATGTAGCAATGGTCAGAGCAGGCAGAACAGGTGCAAGGTCGGTAAACAATATCAAAAGTGCAGGGCAAGCAGAGTCAAGATTCAGGCAAAGGACAAACACAATAGAACTAAAAGAGATAACACACCCAGGCACAGCAAGCTGAAAACCTATAAATGGGTGCCAGACGCCAGAATGCATGAGTTTAAATAGCGCTTAGAGCATAATCTCGTACGTGATGCAATCCTGCGACTGTGTCCGTTGCCACCCAGGAGTCCATGGGTATTTACGCAACAGAAATACATGCCACCTGCGACTAGAAGCTGCACCACACGGCAACTGCGACAAACACCTATGCTGGACAGTCAAGGGGGATTTCAGGTGAGTCATATTCCTAACAGTTATATATAATGTTAACAGTGAACATAAGATTGTCTCTTTTAAAAGGGGAATTAAACTCTCTAAATTAATATGTTGTGTTGTCCATGTTTTTCATGGAATATTTTTAAAATATTTTAGTTATATTTTGAAAAAATTTGTTTAATAAGGTAATATTACAACATTTGATTTCACAGATCAATAACTTCTACTAGCTAAGACCAGTGCTTCATCGCTAGTAACTTCATCCTATGTCATACACGATGACATGTTATTAAACAAAAATAATAAGCAAAAGTGCTTTACAGTTTAAAACCCCATTACAGTACTATTGTGCTTAATGTATATTCCTAAAAATCAAAACAAGAAAGGCAAAACCTATGTCGCTTTAAAAAAAAAAAAAAAGCTACAATTTAAATAAGGAATATTGAAGCATTTGTAACATATAAAGAGAAATCACTATCTAAAACCCAAATTGAGGATGTATATGTACTCACCAGATTAAAAATACAGCCACACACCTAATGTACACCAGTAGTAAAAAGATGAGGGATGGGGTGCAGCGTGCCTGAATGCCTAAGAGAGCAGTTCACTAATATCTGAGCTCTGCAAAAATAAACCATCAAATCGGCTGCAAACAAACAAACCCTTGCCAAAACACAGCAACAAACAACGAGCCAAGGTTCCGGGATGGCTAAGCAGAAAAAGAGTCCAAGTAAACCTACTTTTAAATCTAAGGACCTACAGAGGTTTCAGAACCAAGATGGGGCAGAACACCAGTAAGGTGCAAATCACACACCTCGCCTCCAGCAGCACTAGAGCTGCAAAGAAGCCATCCTTCAAACACACCAGAGTCTCAAAGAACCTCTGCCACTTTATCCCCCAGAATTAACTCGGAGGACAGTCTAATCCAACAGAGTAACATTAAAGGTGAACAACTCACGTCATGCCTCATGAAACAGTTATTAGCGAAGCAAAGATGACATTAACACAGCACTGGGGGTCTATGTCAAGAACTCACCACATTAGGAGACAAGACAGACCACCTAGAGACAAAAATGGCAGAGTTAGCACCTTCCCACCACAGCACAGAGAGATGTGCTGATGCAACTCCACTTCTATCACTTTAAAGAAACAATCCTTAGGGCACGCAAAGATAATATCACAATGCCAGAAAGATTTCAAGCATTAACCCATGTTCCCCGGATTATCACCAGCCAAGCTGAAGAGATGCCTAGCATACACTGTGATAACAACCTCCTTTCATCATCACAACATACAATACAAGCAGGGTTTCCCAGTTCACCTCCAGACCTTCAAAAATGGTTCCAAATTCACAGCCATGACACCACCAGCAGCTGAACAACTACTACTACAGTGGGACCTGCAATTGATAAACCCCCAAGTAGCTTCACATAGTGACCAGCACACTTTAGTTCATAAAAGAGATCTTTATGACATCTGGCATATACAGCATATGAATGAACAAGATTTCACCTTTTTCTCTCATGATCATAACATTTACTTAAGACTAGATCTTTTTTTACATAGTAATATCTCAACAATTGAAAAACAAAAAATGACCGCTAATAATCCCTTTAAAGAGGTTTTCTGGGTGCCAGGAGGCAAAAGACGACTTTGTGATCAATATTATATGATGAAAGAAAATTTCTCCGGCACTCCAAATGTGAGAATAAAAGAATTAACGCTTTATTATGACTCCATGGTCAAAAAAGTTAAAAACAAGGTGTACATCAAGGGCCTACGCATTTCGCGCTGGGCGCTTAATCATGGCAATTAAAAACACAGTAAAATCCATACTTATATACTCACCGCTCATAGAAGCGTTTCCGGTTGGCCTCCAAGTAGGTCGCACAGCCCTGCCGTTTCCGTTAGTGTGTTGATTCCCCCGGCCATGTTTGTAAGTAACATGGCGCCTGTTTAGGTCTGCAGCAAGTGGCACTACTTCCGGGATCAAGGTAACGCGAGAATGATTCGCGTACGTCACAGGGGCAGGGCTAGGCGGTCCACGAGTGTGTTATGAATATTCAGCAGGCAGTAAGTGCTCTCCCCCTGCAAGGTTCAGCCCCCACATCGCAGCAATCATAAATGAGTGGATATAGTAACAGGAGCCAATAAATAAACAAATGCACGGGACCACCAAGGTTAATGTTAATACGAAGGCTCCATGTATTTTAACTTTTTTGACCATGGAGTCATAATAAAGCATTAATTCTTTTATTCTCTCATTTGGAGTGCCGGAGAAATTTTCTTTTATCATATAATATCTCAACAAACTTGTTAATGTCTCAACAAACTCAAAACGGGCACATAGATGGATTCTCCTGTTGCACCATCCTTAGCAAATATTTTCATGTACCACCTTGAGAAAAGATTGTTTTTATGTGAACCATACAAGAAACATTGTCACGCACCTCTGTTATAGGCCCTGGGCTGTTTTGAATATATGGGCCCCCACATTACACTAATCCCACCCTCAGTTCCACTTCCCATGGCCCTCCTCCACCTCAAGATTCTTTTGTTTCATATTTTTCTATTCTGTAGGTACTGCATATGCTCAGTGTAGGGACTGAGACAAAATAGTCTAAAAAAACAAATGAAAAAAAATCTAACACTAAAGTCAACAGAAACAACAACTACCCCCACCCATGGTGCCCCATACAGTGCAGCAGTACCCCCATATAGTGCCCTACAGTGCAGACAGTAAAGATGTGCAAGGCAGTGTAGTGCTAGCAGCAAGTTTTAAACCTCTTTCTACCCTTTTCCCCATGCTGTACTGATCCCCATCCCATACTGTGATACCCCACAACCCTCCCTTTCCCCATATTGTGCTGTCCTAAGCACCCCATTTTTTCATACTGTGCTGCCCAAGCCTAGTTTTTCTAATCTTTCCTGACCCCCATCCCATACTGTGCTCCTCCAATCCCTCCTTTCCTCATATTGTGCTGCCTACATATTGTGAGCCTGACATTGCCCCGCAGAACCGCACATTGATACGCAGACCCACGTATTTCCCACAAAGATGCTAATTTCCCCAGCAGATGCAAATCACCCAGCAGAGCTGTGTATTGCCCCACAAAGCCGCTGATTGCCCCGCAGGGCCATGTATTGTTTTTAATCTGTTGTTTTCTTGTGGAAAACCTGATGCGGCCCAGCCTCACCCAGACTCTACCTCCAGTGGCCCCCGGGTAAATTGAATATGAGATCCCTGATCTAGAGTCAGTATTCAACTGATGATCCACAGTCCAGGATTGTCAGATGAATACATAGCCTCTCCTCCTTGCTTCCAGGTTATGTGAGTGATATCAGTCCCTCACATTAACCTGTTCCCTCCTGAGTTTTGCTGAAATTAACCAACTGTGAATGTGCATGAGCTGTGAATTGTCAGATGAATACTGATCTAGCAGCAGTACTCATAGTTTCAGCTTCCTGTCTTTCCTCTTTATTGCTGATATGAGCAAGGGAAGAAGCAGTATTGCTACCTAATGCCACTTCTGTGCTTGCTTGTATTAATGATTTTTAATAGGGGATGTAACCTGCAAGAGGATACCATCATTGAAACCTGCAGAAAGAAGATCATGGAAAGAAGAGGCAGGAGGCATCAAGGGACTAAAGACAGTTATTGGTAGGTATAACTATCCCACCTAAAATGAATCACTTCTAGATTAATAAGCACTTTTGCTTTCCTAAAACAGGTAAATATGTCTGCAACCAAAGAGGGAAAACAAGCACAAAAATAAAAATCAGTTTTCAAATGAGTTAGTAGCAATAACTACTATGATCTGAATGGAATTATTTATTTTTCTAAAGTTACAGATCCTTCAACAATTCTGTTAAGCTTCCAGTGTAGTTTTACTACAACTTGTCAAAAGGTAATAAATTAGCTTAGCTGGCATAGTGTGCTTCTTTATTTGGTTCCTGTTCCTGAGCTCAAATTGATGACAGCCCATCATAGAACAGATTGTTTTGTGTTTTTACATATATAAACAAAGCTGAATAAAAACTTTTAATATTTGCAAAAAGCTACATAAACTTTACACTTAGCAGTGAAATCTCCTACACTCAAGTTATATTTAGCTATAATGACTTCAGCATATCCAAGCCTATTATTATCATTGAATAAACCCCTCTCATTTTTACATCAATAAAATCTCTCACCAGCCCCAGCAAATTAAGAAAAAGATGAGTGTGTTTCCGGATCAGATTGTAGGCCTGGCAGCAGAGATCCACAAAGTCATGGAAGCGACTGGATGTTTTATCTCCTCCATTGATAACATATGCCATATCAGATGTAAACACAAATGGGGCACGGTCACTGCAAAGATACACAGGAAAAAAAAATACAGAATACATTGCAGAAAGTAACTGAAGGAAATCTACAGTTAGTCCTCGGGTTACGACAGTCTCGAGTTACGTCATTTCGTGGTTATGACGCTTTATCCGAGAGTGTTTGGTGTAGGTTTAATGTAGTTACAGATGTTAGAATAGGTGTTTGGATAGGCTAAGTGTTTGCAGTACAGTACTGTTAATATGGTACAGTACTGTATATGAATGTATGGTCCAACTTACATCGAAATTCGGTTTACAACGCTGTGTAAGAATGGATCAACGTCGTAAGTCGAGGACTACCTGTATATTATATTAAATTCACCTTTTTACAAATGTTCAGTCAAAAGTACATGTGTATATTTATTTACTGTACTACTGTCAAAACAGACAAAAACAGCAAATGTAGCCAAATTTTTCCACACAGAACTGCTGTTCAACTAGGTATATATTGAAGGACTGTCTAATGACATAACTTTAGATTTCTGTAAAATGTCTTTTAGGCTATGTTTAGTGTAATTTACAATGATAAATATATATTAAGATCTAACTTTTATTAACTCAAGTGTATACTGTGTTTATCTTCACTAATTTTACACTGACCAATGGATAAAACAGAATTTTTTTGGGCTATTACCAATGCATATATTGTGAATGTTTTGCCAAATGCTTAAGTTATAGTTTCAAGGCTGATGATTTGACATTAGACATTCCCCCACTGTGCAATCACAAAGGGTTCTTGTCTTTGTTTTTTACAAACCAATTAAAAACATGGCTTTACTGCAAACAAAAGAAGATTTGATATTTGAAAAGTATTTCACAAAATGTAAAATCTTACAACCCAAACATAAAGCTCTCACCGTTTTATGTTTCCAAACATTTGTGCATGTCCCAGAAAGCGGCCAAAGTCTATATGAAACATGTGTCCACTTGTCTTCAACATGATGTTATCATTGTGGCGATCACAGATTCCCAGCACATATGTTGCAACACAGCATCCAGCACATGAAAAGATGAAATTCTCCACTGCCTAATAAAATATATTAAGGAGATATTTTTAGCAGAAACAGGGCACATCAGTGGGGGCAGTAGTTTCCCCCTCATACATATTTATTATATGGGAAGGTGATATTGATCTATTTAATGCTATGTTGGAACAAGCCAATACAGCACATCACACTATTAAATTTACATCTGAAGCTAATAGAGATGTGCTGAATTTTTTAGATGTTAATGTATGGCTCATAGAAGGAAAAATTACCACTAATATCCTTAGGAAACCTACAGACAGAAATAACGTCCTGAATTGTGATAGCTATAGACCAATATCATTAATAAACACAGATATGAAATTATATGCAAAAATCCTAGCAAACATATTGGCTCCCCTATTACTACAAATTAGACACCCAGACCAATCAGGATTCATCCACACAAGAACCACACACTGACAATATCAGAAAAACAATAAATATTCTCCATCAAGTACAAGAAACAAAAGCTCCATTCATATTACTTTCTCTAGATGTACAAAAAGCATTTGATCGACTAAATTGGGATATGTTAAAAACTCTTAAAAAAATCAACTTACCACCAAACTATATCCAAGCAGTTAAACAACTCTATTCAGATCCAATAGCTAACATATAAATAGCAGGTAGATTATCCAAGGATATTAAAATAAGAGGAGACACCAGACAAGGATAACCTTGTCCCCTCTACAGTTTGCCATATCACTAGAACCATTTGCACAATTTGTAAGAGAAAATATTAATATTCACGGAATAAAAATAGGACAAGAATACAAAATATCATTATTTGCCAATGACATCCTACTCACAATAAGCCAACCATTAATATCAATACCAAACATCCTAGAAGCATTAACAAAATTCCAAGAAATCTGAGGATTTAAAATATATCAAATCAAAATCACAAACTTTATCTTGGCCACATCCACCAAACTCAATTCAACTAAATCTATCTAACTTTCCCTTTAATTGTCAAACAAAATCAATTAAATATCTGGGAATCAACCTAATCATATTCTACAAACTCTCTTATTTAAGCTCAAAAAAAGACCTAATAAAATTGTCTAAATATCATATTTAATGGTTTGGGAGAATTGCTGCAATAAAGATGACATTTCTATCTAGGATGCTATACCTTTTCAGAACACTACCGATGAAATTCCCAAAAACAGTAGCCACATCTCTACAAAAAGCAGTCTTACAGTTTATTTGGGGAAACAAAAAACCTTGTATAGCAGCTCAAATCATGAATAAACTGAGAGAAATAGGCAGGTTGGGAGTTCCAGACATTTATAAATACTATATAGCAGCAATACTTACGAGATCATCATTCCCCCGAAATACGATGGCAACAGATAAAAAAGCACAATTTGCACACCAGCAAACATCACTAATTTACTGTATATTGGATCCCACCACAATTTAGAGTAGAAGTAAAAAATCTATTTCCTACCTCAAAACTAACTCTAGACATATGGAAGGAATATTAAAACTCACTAAAACTAAATCCACAAAATTACAAATACCACTCTTTTTACTTTAACAAAAAAATTCCACCAGGTAATGACGCAAATATATGAAGGCATAACGATGACTCATAATCTATATGATAAGGATAAAATAAAATCATTCAAAGCTCTCCAATTAGAACACAGATTAACCAACCAAGAATTCTTCCAATATTTACAAATAAGAGATTACTTAACTAAAATCAAGGGAAAAACAACATTTAACATTCTACCATACACATATTCAATCAGCTGAAATGCTTGCACAATGGTTTATAGAGAGAGGTTACAATAAATAACACATTTGTAAGATTAAAGGGAAAGTAAAATGTATAAAAAGAGGAGATTTACTATCTACCAATAAGAAGGAATCACGTAAAGGGGAGCGATTGCAGTTTGGTTCCAGTTATAATCGCTTTAGCAAAAATATTGAATAAATAATAATACATTTATTGGTCCATACTACAAAGTGATCATAAATATGGAAATTTGTTCAATAAGCTACCAATGTTCAGCTAAAAAGGGGCCAAACAATTGGTAACTCATTTTGCCCTAGCAAAGTTATTGAACCTCTATCTTCATACCATACACTCACTACTGTAGAGGGAGCAAAAAAATTGGGGACCTTTTCCTGCCTTAATTGCATTTGTTGGCATTAACCCTTTAACTACCAGCCGATTTTTTTTTTGTTGACCACTTATTCCCAAGCTTT
>WMED01022758.1:0-11599 GCA_019650415.1 Pipa parva | reverse complement strand
TCTATGCTCTGTTTAATATGAAATAGGAAATGCTTTGCGTATTATTAAACTCTTCAACAGGCTGCCACGCGCTGCCACTTCCTAATCGTAAAAGTTAACAAGCCTTTGAATACACATGCTACTGGATGTGATAAAACATGATTACCAGATACCTGTAAGTATGGAAACAGTAAACCCCTGCCAACTAGATTCTCATTCGAATGATGTGAAAATAGTCCTGACTGAGAGAAAAACTACGGTAAGCAGTACTGCGGTTGTTCAAATACAAACCAGCAGGAGATTCATTGGATCATCTCATCTAAACGCACCAAGACTGCAAAATTGGCATTGCAGAGAATACATAGAAGATTACAAATCAATAGGAAGCAATTTGTTCAGTGTTTTACTCTAAGTCTCTCAGACACTTCGATATCTTTAGTGCCCCTGTTCAGTGACCAGTGTGATTTGGTAATATAACGTGTGTGTGTGTGTGTGTGTGTGTGTGTATGTATATGTATGTGTATATATATATATATATATATATGAGAGAGAGAGAGAGAGAGAGAGAGAGAATATATAGATATACTGTATATGATATGAAGCAGCAAGAGGAGGAGCCATAGGGAATAGTTATGCAGAGGATAACAAATGCTTCCTTTAAAATGTT
The DNA here is from genome assembly GCA_019650415.1 of Pipa parva. NCBI lineage: Eukaryota > Metazoa > Chordata > Amphibia > Anura > Pipidae > Pipa > Pipa parva. The sequence continues at coordinate 10,953 of WMED01022758.1, read as the reverse complement.
AAGATTCTGGAAAATGTATGTGACAGCAATTTAATTATACTTTAGCCTAGTCACAATGAGATCCGAGGGACCGCTCTTATCTGCAATATTCTACAGAAGCTCCTAAATGGCTTTCCACAAGATGTCCTCCTTTGTGCAGGAGTAAAGACAGCTTTGTTCAACAGCTTCCAATTGCCACTGCCTAAGTCTACAAGGAATATCCCACACTGTAGTAAGTTCCTCCGCCCTGCTTATCAAAGCCTCCTCCCTGCCACTTGAAAAAGTGACCACTAAATAAACAGAGGTCAGAGATGGGAATGGAATAGAGACAAGAGATGGGTCAATACCTTCCACTGGCTGCAGAAAGTAACAAACGCTGTGTCTGTGAGTCAAGGGAACCCCTGTCTATTATATATATAAATAGTTTGTAAGTTATTCAGACATCGTAGCATTTTATGTTGTCACATACAGTCACACAACTGGCTAGATACTCGGCTCACATTCAACATGAATTGCAAGATCGGCATGCTCAGCCAGCAGGGGCTCATTCGGTAGGTACAAATGGTTACAGTTTGTTAACCTTAACTTTCTCACAAAATAAGCTTGGATAAAACTGCTCTCCCATGCTTAAGGTGTTAAGGGGAACGGTCTTTCCAGACCTTTAGCTTTTATTTACTGATTTTATATACTGGCATTCATTCCCAACAAACGGTGTAAATGAGATATTTATATTGAAGAAGCAAAGGTGGTGCAATGTTAGACTTAGTAAGGTGAAAGCTATGGTGTGTTGCTGTGGAATAGATGAGATGATTTTATGGAGGCAGTATGAATCTTATTTACTTAAAGGGCAGGAGATAAATGAAGAAAACATTTGAGAAAGCAGAAATAGTTCCATAAGGTGATAGATATGAGATTGGATATTTTGAATTTAGGTTTTTATTAACATGAGTCTTGCTTGAACATTTAGCTAAAAACAAAGCAAAAAAAAAAAGCAAATCACATAAAAAAAACACATGGGAACACTGAGGGATGGAAACACTTGGATCCATATGAAAAATAAGGGGTCACAGTTTTTGGCAACCAAGCACAAAGAGGTTCGAGATGTAAATTAATGGACTGGGGATGTATTTCTCATTTACTGGTGAACACATTCAAAATGCATTATTGACATGAGCATCTGGCTCAGATAGCCAAGCTTTCTCCCACTGAAATGAATGGTGAGCAGTGCGCACTAGATGCCGAAGTAAAGTCTCTCCTATCTGTATATCTGTTTTTTCAGTGACTTCCTGATGTTTCTGGTTACAAAAAGCATTGCAGATATGTAGTTATTTATCTGAAATACATTTGTATGGGGCAGTGGCAAAAAAGAAATAAAAATAATAAAACCACACATATTTCAATGTAAAACCTTCTATACTGCTTCTGTCACAGTGGGTGGAATGCATTAGCCAAGGCAATATTGCTTATTCCAGTGACTGTCTGAGGATAATATGCAATAGACTGCAGTTATGAAATCCTTGCTTTAGCTCATCCCGCATTTTGTAACCCTTATTTCCATTCTCTCTATATACATTAGACTTATGACCCACTGTGCACTTCCCTCAAACTTCATTTTTCTTTGAGGTATATTTTCATTATTAAGCAGATTATCATTCATTCATAAGAGCTAGATCCTTGGTAATGGATATTTTTATGAATGTGTATATATATATATATATATATATATATGTTAACTTCTCATGTTCAAAAAAATCAAAATAAAAAAACAAACATAATCCCCGACGTATGCTTCATCCAATGTTAAAAAAATAACAAAATGACAGTAGTTCCTTGTCTTGGTTTCCAACAGCAGGAGAGTGGAGACGTTTATGGAGGAGAGGATACATGCTTCATACACTACCAAATTATTCAAAGGTCCACCAAAGAAGTTAAAGCCAGGATGGAAATTCTATGCGAGCAGCCTCAGTAGCTACACACCAAAATAAAGAAATTGGTTTCTCAACCATTGCGTCATTCAAGGCTGCCAGCCTATAACATTAATCAGGCTTAACAAAAACATCCAGTTAATGGTCTTATAATTATTAATAAGTTAATGTCATTTATTAATTATGATAAGGCTACTTTGAGCTATGACCTGGCAATAATTGCCTTATCTAAAAGTGTGTTAGCTATAAATCCCCAGCTGGCATTAAAAAAAAAAAAAAACCTTGAATTTAAAGTGTACCTGCCACCTCAAAACTCTAATACTAATTTAGGTTTTACTAAAGAAATAAATATTTTTGTAAATATATATGTATTTTAAAAATGTACCTTTAAACAGTATTTCTCTCTCTGTCATCTTCCCCGTCAGCCTGACTTTTCATTCCTGAGTCAGGTTGGGTGTGGCTAAATGATGATAGACATTATAGCTCCTCCAATCAGATCCCTTAAATCATGATCTAGCAGGCATGCTCTATAATGCCAATCATCATTTAGCCCCACCTATCCAACTCCGGAAAGAAAAGTTGCTCTGACGGGGAAGATGACAGAGAGAAACACTGTTTAAAGGTACATTTTTAAAATACATATATATTTACAAAAATGTTTATTTCATAATACAGCCTATATTAGTATTAGTTCGAGGTGACAGGTGCACTTTGACCCCAGTATATGGCAAGCAGGAACATGATTTTGTAACTAATGTCACAATCAAGATTGGAATACAGAAAAAGCTGGAAGGAAAGCGCTTTCCTTCCAGCTTTTTCTGTTTTCCATTCTTTGAGGTTTGAGGCTCCCGCAATGGAAAGCTGCAATCAACCTAATTGATTTCATTATCAAGATTGTTTGGACTTTATATTTTATTTTTTATCATTCATCATTGATCATCACCATTTTTTGTTATCACTTCCAGGATTATTCATCTGTTTGGTTTTTGGACACTTTGTTTTATAGTTTATTTCACTCATTCTTTTAGTGCTACCAGTTTTTTTATCTATATTCACAATCAAGATTAATGCCAACTCAGCCAGATGGTTACTAGGCTGCTGGTCTCTGTACATACAACCACCCTCTGGCTAGAATTAGTGTGGGTGCCTTAATCTGTGCCATGTCACTGCAGTTAAAATTTAAATGGTTAAAAAAAATACTCTTTTTGGTTTATTTCCAACAAAAACAATTTTCTTTTCCAATGTTGCAAAAATGTAACAAATAATAGAGAAAAATGCTATTGATTTTTCAAAGTATTCAGCTCTGTTTTGCTCTGCCCAGGGAAAATAATGCTTTACCCTTCCACCAGGTCGGAAGTGGCGAGAGAAATGGGTTGCTTTGAAAAACCCTGTGATAATGAGATTTTCCATCAATAAAAAAATGGTCAATATCAGAAAGAACAAACAGTTGAAATCATCAAAATGTGCTTGGAAAATTGGAATCAATAAATTTTATATCAAATTTAAAACAAGGGAACCTTTTCCAACCTTATTTTTTTTTCAGTTTTCTTTTTTTAGTTAATCAGCCTCAGCATTTGCCCTAATGTGCACTAAATATTACAATAAATTGCTGTCTTACAATTATTACAATAAATTGCCTTTTCATCTAAGGCAGGGTCCACACTGGCAAATTCTCTTCTGTGTGTTTTTTTTTTAAAGCGCACAGTGAAAAAATGCCGACACACGCTGGCGTATTTTTACAAAAAAAAAAAAAAAGCATTGGGGGGCGGTACTTCCATGTATAACACCTTACTCATCTCTTTTCCCTTATGTGTGACCACTATTGTTCAGTTCCTATTGCTACTAATCCTGTTGCATTTTTATTCGCTAGAACATGCAACATGAAGCATCCCAGCACATATTCCTCTTATAAGGGTTCCTGCGGGGTGACGTCGGCCGAAAACATCACGTGACGCACGTGCGTGATGACGTTTCGCCCAAACGTCACCACGTGATGCACATACGTGATGAAGTTTGGCCCGAACATCACCACGTGACGCGCTTACGTGATGACGTTCCGGCCGAATGTCATCACGCTATGCGCAGTGATGTCACCGCTGTGGGTCGCGGCCGGTAAAAGGTTAAGAACTGCTACTTTAAAGGGTCAAATCAATGAACACGATCAATCACCAAGAATGTTTTTTTCTGATGGTAGAAACAATGCATCTGCCACAGCTGCAGCCAGCCCGTTGAAGGAATTCGACATAGCTAAGGGTGATTTAGAATTAACTAGCATTTCAAAAATTGCAGGGAATGTTAAGCAAATCTCTCCTGGTGGAATATGCGCTGTCACAAACAGACTCTCTCAGTGACAGGATGGGAATAATTCCAGCACCCTGCATAGGTGCCATGTCAAATCATACCACGCTGGGCGCACTGAGGGCAATCTGCTTTCTGCAAATTCCACATGAAGTGTGGGATTCCAATTTAGAATCAGATTTATGTGACACTGAAATGCATAAGGTTTTAAACTACTCATGGATTAAAATGTGTTTAAATTAATACTGGGAAAATACTGGGAAATGTATCTGTTGAAATTATGTGGAAAAAAAAAAAGATTTAACCATCTTGTGGCTTGTTATCGATATCTGAATAAAGAGAATCTCCAATATCCATTATATATGCTCTCACTTACATTGCAATGTGCTTTGCATATTATCCAGCACTCTGCAGTGGTTAAAAACACACACTAATTAACTTACTGAAACCATTTTTAGATCCTAATATGGAGATTTTATCTTCAGTGTTAAATACAGATCATTTTGTCAGACTGGAACAACCACATTTCTGTAACACAACTTATTTTCTGATAGGAGAGGATGTAATGTATGATGTAAAATAATGATGTTATTATATATGATGTAAAATAACGATATTATTATGTATGATGTAATTGATATTATGCATATGTAAAATAATTATGTTATTATGTATCATTTAAAATAATTATATTATTATGTATGATATAAAATAACAATGTAATGTATGATGTAAAATAATGATGTTATTATGAACGATTTAAAATAATGATGTTATTATGTATGATGCAAAATAATATTATGAATGATGTAAAATAATGATGTTATTATGTATGATGTAAAAGAATGATGTTATTATGAATGATGTAAAATGCTACCTGAAGTACAGTGGACAACCTTTGCCTGGGTATCTCACTAGATCCCATGCACTTATTATTACCTTATTCCATCCATATTGTTGAACCCTTGTAAAGACTTGGCAATGCCCTCTTCTTGTTGCAATTTTGTCCATGTTTGTTCGGCAGATATTTTTCATTTAAAGATGTCACATTTGCTGCCAATGTGAAGTCTATATACCATATATGGAGGATATTTATCAAAGTCAAATTGAAATTCAGCTGGTATAACAGTCTAACGATAGATCTATATTGCCGACATCAATATTTGTTAAGCCCCCCGCCCTTTTTTCATTCTGAAAAGTGATCACCTGGTTTGAGGGTGATGAAAACCCATTATTCCCTATGGAGATACTTCTGAAAATGTTTCTTAGTCCGAGTAGAAAAGATCGTCGATACCGATATCAATCGAAAAGCAGCTCCACTGAAAGTAATGTAAAGTGTAACAGTATAGTATAAAGTGTCTCAATATTTATCGATATTGATCTTTTTGGTATTGGTTAATTTTATTCTGCACTATATAAAATGGTCAAACTTGATAACGCGGTAAAAAGAAAATAACGGTGATAATGCTCCAAAATGGATCGAATAGCAACAAAAAGGTCAAAATTACATTGATAAATATCATAAAAGTAGGGGCGAAATTTATAATCGCGGTATCGAATGATTTATACCGATATTGCGATATCAATATCGGAAGTTTATCGATACCGCGATATCGGTAATATCACTATCGCAATATCGAAATTCGAACAAACCATTTATTTCAATGGCAAAATTCCATAATATCACTGGAAAATTTGATATCGTGATATCAATATTGTCAAAATTGTGATATCGCAATATCGGTAATAACGATATCGGTAAAAGTCATTTGATATCGCGATTTCAGTAATTTTTACTATTTTAATCAATTTCAAATGTTCTCTTGTTCAGTGATTCCACTTTGGAGGGACAGCCTTTGGTTACCTCCACTTCCATGATAATAACGTCCAATAAGATATATAACTGCATTCAATAGCCATGTATTAGAGTACCATTCATTTCAGTAAGTCCAGAAATTACCGCTCGCCATTACTAAGGAACACCTATTTTCTATGCCTGGTCACTGCATTTCAGACCCTAAAATACAACTTTCCTGTAGAACAGGGGTCGGCAACCTATGGCTCTTGAGCCAGATGTGGCTCTTTTGATGGCTGCATCTGGCTCTTTGACTGTAACGAGCGATGCTCACATGCTAGCACCTCTCGTTACAATCTGCTGGCTAATCACCGGCAAGCACTGTAGAGACAAAGCTCTCTCAGTGCTTCCGGTTTGCTAGCCAATCCAGAGCTGTTGACGTCACCGCACTTCGGAGTTACTAACCAATCCGGAGCCGCTGACATCACCTATGTGACATCACATATATGACGTCACATATGACGCCAGCGGCTCTGAATTTAAAATGTTTAAATTTATGATTAAGTGCTATTGCACGAAACGCGTCAAGGGGCACCTAAGCGTTTCTTTTTGTTTTTAATTTGTTACCTTCACTGAATGTTCCTGCTTTTATGACTTCATAGCAATAAATTTTTGTTTTAAATTTTATTGGGAGTGCACAACGTTCTTTCTATTGGATTCCCAGGCATTTTTGTGCACCCCAATTGCTGCACGCAAAGTTTGCATTTTTTGGGGATTTGCAGCGAGCCACACCACCTTCCTGAATTTAAAAGGGCTGAGCAGAGCCGCATGTATATGGCTCTCTCAGCCATAAAGGTTGCTGACCCCTGCCCTAGAACTTCTTCACCATTTTAATCTACCCCCCTTACCTTGCCCTCCCTCCCCATTCTTTCTATCACAATGTACTTCCATGATCTGTATAATTTCTTACACATCTCACATTACCATCAATATATGTTTAAGCAATCACAATGTATGGGGGAAATTCATAAAGACCATTTCGATCTATTAGCCATATTTCAATCCGTTTCGCCACTTTTCAGCATTGTCAATGTTTTTTTTTTCACCGCATTTTTAATTTCCCTTAATTTCTATAGTGCCGAATAAAATTTACTGATCTGTAAAAGATCAATATTGATAAATAGCCATGTGTTAATCCCACTACACATTGCACTGCTTTAAATGCAGCTTTTTCAATATTTCCAATTTTTCATATGGGGACTAGAAAACTTTTCAAAATCATCACTATAGGGAATAATAACCAGTCGAAGAGTTTTCGGTGATAAAAAAAAAAGGTCAGAATCTGGGGCTTAATAAATAACACTGTTATTTATTTTTGCAATTGCATTACCTTTTTCTTAATTTTAAAGGAGAACTAAAGTTAATAACAAGAGTTATTAAAAACTTACCTTATATTAAGCTCCACTGTTGCAGTCACAGCTTCATCTGGGCAGTAATTTTCTTCACCGAGGCAGAGCTCACAGCGTTTCAGCTGACACAGGAGCCAGTGCAAAACTCCGCCTACTTATCGAATCAGCTGTCAAATGGGTGTCAATGCCATCATGTTCATTGTGGTGCTAATGAGAATGCTCCCTGCAATGAGCGTGATGTTGTTGAAACCCATTTCCATACGCCGGCAGAGCTTCACGCTGGCTCCTGTGTTAGCCGAAGCGCTGTGAGCTCTGCCGCGGTGAAGACAAATTAAAGTCCAGATGAAGCTGTGACTGCAGTGGTGAAACTTAATATGTGGTAAGCTTTTAATATCTCTTTTTTTAAACTTTAGTTCTTCTTTAATTACCCCTCTTCTTATTTCCATTTATATTCACTGTGTCTTTGGAGTTGGCCACCTTCTCTGCTTACTGTATGCTACACTGACCATTTAAATAAAGTTATTTACAGAAAAGGATCAAGTTATCTGAAAAGTGGTTTATTACCTAAAGTGCTGCTGACAGCTGAGCAGCCTGACACCACTTATTGTGCTAATAGTGCTATGCTGTCAATGTATATAAAACAGTGCCTGCCTCCCAGCACTTACAAATATCTCTCTGGAGCATTTTATGGTTTGGAAAATTAATGTTTGGAAACCTAGAATTTGTTCTTTTTTACTGACACTAATTTACAAAACGTAAAATTAGCATCTAAGACAAAACTAAAAACAATCTAGAATGCTTAAGACTCTTGCTTTCTTATTTACTTGCATTAATTGCAATACTTGTTTATATTCACAAATATAATATATTAAACCCCCTCATAATAAAAAAAAAAAAAAAATAAACAAGGACACAAACCCGGCACTAATATTTTTACATATGGAGAAGTTTGGATGTAAATCTTTATGAACCAATAAATAAAACTATTTGTGGTATATATTATTCCACCAGTTTCTTACAGAAGCTAATCCCCTCTCAACTACTTTCCCTTCAGAAGTCCTGTTTGGAAGATCAGTCAGCAAACTACCTGGAAAGTTTGTAGGGGGTTATTCACTAAGGTGCGAATTTCACTGTCGAATTCGCAAACAGCGGATTACCATAGCTAATCTGCTACAATTTCCCCATTGTAAAGTCGCGACAATTTTTAAAGTTAACATTGCAACAATTTTCCCATAATAAAGTCACAACTGCAACAATATTCTCATTATAAAGACGCAACTGTGACAGTAGCAGTCTATTGCGACTGTTTTTATCTGGCAAATCCACGCCTATATGCAACAATTCGGACTTTAGTGAATAACCCCTGAAAATTCTGAATGACCAAAAACAACCCGTATATATTTTTTTTTTTAATTTTTAATCTGTTTATCAAATTTTTGACTTGCGATTGAAAAATGATTTGAACCACTGAAAATAAGTAAATATACATCATGCAAATATAATTTATTTACCAGTTACGGTTAGAAGGGTACATCAGCGTTGGAAACTAATCTGCATCTTTACAGTAGCTTTGGATTTATTGGAGGGCACTAAAGCATTCGGCTCAGTATTATGTTTGTATTTTAAATTACTACTGTTTGAACTGAAAAGGAAATTCTAGTCACTGTTAGACTACACAAAAAAGCTACTATTAGTGTTTTTAAAATCCTAACTTTGATTCTAATATTTATAGTATAATATTACTGTAATATACTAGAATTATTTAATAAAATTATTTTGTCATTTAGTCTTTCTAACTGACAAATTAAAGGCCATTGTACTGTAAGAAACCATTGCAATAACCAGTTTATTAATGAATTAAAATCTATAAATACTAATGTATCTTTGAATACATTACAATATGTTCAGTTACGGCCACCTTTGCTCATATTAAATAAACTCTTCAGCAATATGAAGAAGAGGGTTTCATCTTTTATTATTATTCAATACTCGGAAAGGATTGTATCAGCTAGGATTCTATTCTAAATGCCTATTTGCCAGAACTTCAATGGATTTAATTCCACTGTAATCCTTTCTGATTCTCATCTATTTTGGTGGATGTGACAAGAAGACTATTTTTTCCCCCAAATTTCATTAAAAATATTTCTTTAAAAAAAAAAAAGATGTTTTTAATAACAGATATTTCTTGGAGCACAAAACATTCACCCTGCCGCATATGCCAAGGTGTTAGCTATTATTATCCATCATTTGCCATTTATGTATTGCATATAATGACATAGTAATGTGTAATGCAATCTTTTTTTTTTTTTTTATCCAGATTGTACCAGTCAAGGCAACAGAACGTTGGCCCACTTGATTTAATTCCAAGTCCTTAGCATGTTCTTCTTGCTGCGTATACATACTGTATAATTGCTTGCATTCTTGTCTTCTTTTGTCAGTCTTCTTTAGCAGATAATAAGCCATGCTAGAATTTTTCAAGGAAAGCAAAAGCTTGGGCTGGCTGGTATATTAAATACCAGCCAGTCTGTGCTTATCTAAATAACCCAATTGTCATAACAATGGGTCTTTCCCAGGAGCCACCTAAATCCTTCATTTCACTAGAAAATAATATATTACAGAACCACCACTGCAGGGGCTTAGAACTGCCATTTGTCTTCTGTGTCTACAGTACAGCCACTGATCACACATGTATGAGTGAGTATGCTGAGCCAATCAGCATGGCTTACACAACAACATCGGGTCAGAGAATGGTGAAGCCATTCCCAAGTTTCTGCTTTTTGTAGTCTATCATTTCAGTGTGAAGCAAAGGACTCCACACAGATGTTAAGCTCCTTGGCTTTCTAAATGGGCTTATTTAGTTAAACATATACTGTCTGAAATTTAACATGCCTTTCAGCCTGAGTCTTTATCTCACCTTTATTCATTTATTAATTGTGATGTGTCTTCGTCAAGCCCCTGCTAGACACTTTAGTTTCCAAGCAAACCACAATTCTGAGTTCTGCCCTGTTTTGCCCTTTGAACTAAAACTAGTCTGCATAGAAACTCTTTATATAAGCTAGAGGCAACAGTTTATAAACATGCTCTGAAATTGGCACTGACTGAATTATTTGGCTACTGGTCTCATAAAAATGCCCAGATTGGCATATATTTCTAGCCCCATGGACATGGCCAGATAAAATGTAGAGAAAGGTAATGGTGGTAAAGGTGTAGACCTCATGTGGATTAATACTCTATATTTAATGTGCAACTACTGTGAAAAAGTCCTTCAAAGTGTGATATTTCCATTCACATCAATCTTCTTTCTCAGTCACTTCACGGATATGTAAAGTTTCTTACAATGCCAGTGGGAAGGTTTTTCCTTCTCTAGTGAAAAGTTGAATTTTTACTAGGCATCCAGCAAATATTTTTGGTTACACTGATAAAAAAACATTTTTACCCATTTCTCAGCTTGATTAATATGACCCATAATGAAACATCAACAGAGTTGAAGGGGGTAATTCAGCAAAGTCCGAATTCGCATGAGTTGTTGGCTTCGCGACAATTCGAG
>WMED01022757.1:0-11599 GCA_019650415.1 Pipa parva | reverse complement strand
GTAAGAACATTACAAGTTATGGGAACTGGATAACTGGAGGTGGGATCTTGATCCAGAGAACTAACTGACTCGGGCCTCATGTGTTTTTCACCTTTCTCTGGATCAGCATTGCAGGAAAATAGGCTGAACTAGATGTACTTGTGTCTTTTTTCAGCCTTAGAAACTATGTATCTTGTATGTTACGTACTGTATACTTACAGGGGATTACTATTAATTGCTGTCACAGCTGGGGATGCTGGGTTTTTGGAACACTTGCCAGGGGATTACATTCTCCCATATGAAATATGTGCTGAAAATTGGGCATTATATGGGTATGGTCCTATGGTGTATGCTTAGCTGCCCTGCTACTACTGATGCTGACCTTAAGAGGTTAAGGGTTGGCCGCTCGGTGGGCAAGCATTCCATAAAGAAAGTATAAGTTGAGAGTTCTATATTTGGGTTGATAACAAATTAAATTAGGATTAATTAGATTAGATTAATAAATGCACTTGTCCAGTAAAAAGTATTACTGCACTTGCACCGTTATAAGACATGCATTTTTTTATGCATGCGCATAACCAGTTCATGTTCTAAAACTTGCGCCCAGTTTTTAATACTTTGCTTTCTGTAATGTAATAATTTGTTAACTTTTAGCAATACATCTACCCATAAGCACACAAAGTGATGAATCATTTTCCCTTGACGTATCATAGTACTTACGGTTACTCTAAATTTAGATTATACATTTTCCTGGGATGTTATCGATTAATAACTGATGGATATTTCAGCCAATTCAGCAACTGGACTATTATTATGTCTCTCAGCAGAAAAGAAAACATAGATTAGAGAGAAGAAAGTGAACTGCGTTTGTAAAATAAATATGTTCTGGTCAATGTTTCTGTTATCGTTTTAACTTTTTTTTTTTTTTAGTTAAACATCTAATTGGCGGTTCACTTTACACAATGAGAGTTTTTTTTTATTTAAAAGTGAAAATCCTTACATCAGCATAGCGCATTTTCCAATTTGGGTAATGAGTTCCATAGAGACCATCTAAGATATCTAAAGTAGCACTCTGAAGTCATTTATCTCGTACAGCGCAAGTGGGAAAAATCAATGACAACATTTTTTTTTTTGTTTTCTAATCTCAACTCAGCACAAACTCTTCCAAATAAAGTAAAACCTGAAGGGAAGGGGACAAAGGGACAAGATTTCAGGTAAAGAAAAAAAAGACAAAAAATTTGGCGAAAATGTATTATGTATCTGGAGTCGCAAATTAAAACGGAAAGAGTTGAAAGATAGATATCTCGCGCAGGCAAATGAGATTTTTATTTTTTTCAAAAGACAGAATAGCCGACACACGAAAGAAAAGAATGGCCCATATGCTTCCTAATTTTGTTGGACTACAAATGAACTTCGGAGTAAGCGGTTTGCGTATTTTGGTTCATTTTATAGAGGTTTTAAAAAAAAATAAAGATGTCTGCATCTTTTAAAGGACAATTTGGAAATCAGGCAATAAGGCCAGAAAGGAATGGATTATTTATGCAAATGTATGCGTTTCCAGTTTACGTATTTCCGAGGTTGACCTAAACTATCTGGGAGTTGGCCATATACATTTGTGCTTATGACGTTGCAAAACAAATGAATATTTCCTTTATGAGAGGTAAAGAGTTTGACGGCTATCTGCGATCTGAATGAATTCATGGGAATTCATCAACGGGGCATGTTTTTAGAGGTCTAGTAATCAATAGCAACCAATCAGCTGTTAGCGTTGACTGGTCTAAGAGAACGAGAATTTTGAAAGTGAAAGTCAAATTCTGATAGGTTGCTATGGGTCACTAGACCTCTGTGTACATTTGCCCATGTTGATGAATAATCCCCATTACTGAAATACCTGAGCAAATTCCTATAATGCGGATAAGAGAAATATTATCAAACCCAATTTTTCCATTTTGAAACCTTTTTAATTGATGAAACATTCATAAACAAGGCCATAAATTTGCTGATACTGAAGATGTTACATTTTTAGGAATTTCTTTTGCGATGAGAAGCTGACTAGGCTGCACTGATGAAAACAATGGTTTGTTTATATTCTTGTAGTCTGTGGAAAGCCATGGGTACATTTCTGTTATAACAATAGCCTGTATATCAATTATAAAGCTAGATATTCAATGTTGAAAGGACCTTTATACATTTTCCTCTAAACTGTCAATTATCATTGGTGTTGATAATGCATATTTACTATAGGAACACTGACGCTCCTCTTCTACCTATTATCTATAGTGATTAATATTGATAAAACAGTTATACAATTCTATTTTAATCCCTTGTAGAAAAGATTCCTTTTAATATCAGATAGTCAAGGCTCCTTGACTCTGCAGTGGATTAGCTGCAGTTATAATAAATATTACAATCAAAATTGTTGATCATAATCTGTGATATGTATGCTTATTTATGCATTTTTTAAATGCTTATAATATTAATGCTTTGATGGTCACGGTTCTCCCCTTGTTTAGCGGCACCATTTATTCTATGGCACTTGTGAAATCACCCTACAGTGCTTCACTGGTCAGTGCAATTTCCAGTGGAGTGCTATTTTTAATTTGCGGGAAGGGTCTGGCTGCGCTGGATGAGGTACTAATGGACAACACCTGTAACCATAATGAGAAATTCAGGGCTGTCCCCCACAGCCTCTTGTATCCCCCACATGGCACTTATTGTTCGTAATGTGGCCCCACTGCAATCCCTGAAGTCCACTATATTTACAACTAAATAGCTCAGATGACCCCCACTGGCATAACATGTTGTCCCTGTGGCACCAGATGATTGTTGCCTCCTGTGGCTTCTGATGGCCTCTTGTTATTTAAATAGTCCCACAAAATCTCAGTACCCCTCAAACCCCAGATTGCCCCTAACTCTAGGTTCCTACAAAGCCTAGTTTGTCCTTTACAAACCTAGATTGCCCTGCAGTCCACCAGCTTGCCCCATAGAGTCTAGGTTGTCAAAGTACAACCTCAGTACTCCAACAAAGCATGAATTGCCAGCGAAGTGCTTCTGCAGAACCTTAATGGCCCCCATTCAGCTAAAGAGATTAATGGGGAGTCTCAGTTTTCCATGCACAACCCATAGAATAAGGATATTGTATTGGTAATGAGTTAACCACTTAAGTTTTTTTTTTTTTTTGCTCTGTATGATACGTTTTCAAAGGAGAAAAATCCCTTCTTTGATTTCTTTTACCTGATTTTTTTTCAGCCATTCACATAAAACCAAATAGGAAAAGTCAGACTGCTGAACAGTAAATGTCTTTAATAGTTTTGATGTGGATTAGATATTTTTATTTTCCATCTTTGTTTGAATTTTTCTACAATTAAAAACAGGTTAACTTAAAAAGCAGTTTATCAGAAAAAACACCTAGGTATATCTCAAATTGTGTTATATTTAAATGACAAAATCGACTTGATATAATCTTTACATATTTTAGCTAGTGTAAGGGGAAAGCTCCTTTAACAGGGGGTAGTACAGGCATCAGATACGATTTAGGGCAGTGACAAGCCCAATGAGGAGTAAATGAGGATAGACCCCAGAGAATGGTAGGTAAAGAATCGCTTTTCTGATAGGGACAGTTTTGCTTCCATACATATAATATGTTATTCACTTTGCATCCACTTTTGCCCATTTGAGTCTTTTTTTTTTTAAATTCAGTGTTTAATACTAATCACAGATGATATAGAAGAAGTAAAATTATTGTCTGCCTTAATCCTGACAGTAGATAAGCAGTTGCACATTTGTTAAAAAGAAAACATGATCAATTCCCATTTTGCTTCCTTTTTCTACACTTATGACTGGTTTGTTTTTTAAAAAAACATTAACAATTCCTATTTGTGGGACTAATTCACTGAATTCTGCATTCGACATGTGAAATAAATTAGCATCACTTTGGGTCGCTATACTCGGACTGATATGAATTCGCTTCTCCTTACTCAATAAGCTACATTTTCCTTTGGCGAAGAAGTGAACAGCGACAGACGCTTTACGATGCATCGTTAGGCACAGTCAGTTGAACAGAAGCAGATTTGTAGTGAAGCAAATTCGATCAAAATAGCAACAGTGATGTGGACTGACCTCATTTTTAAATGAATCTGTTTAAAGGAGACAACGTCACTCAAACTGTATCAAGTGAATATTACATCCCAGTATCACACTATTCCTAGCTGATGTTGCTACTATATGTCACTATTTTTTGTTTGACTTTTTAGCGATCCGACATTCTATGTCAAACAGGAACTCTGCCATCAGCCCTATACTTCACCACTTTAATCTGGCTAATCCAATTTAAGGAGTTTGATACAGAACACCTTAGGGGGGTTGTTGATTAAATTGAGAATTTGACTGTCCAAGTGCTAAGCTCTCATTCTCTACTCCTTATTCACTAAACAGCAGATTCCCATAGCAAATCCGCAGCAATATTTCCATAGAAAAGTTGAGACTGCGTCAGTAGCAGACTATTGTGTAGCGTGCAAACTGTCACTGGCGAATTCGCCACATCGCAGAGTTTGCTGAATACCTGAAAATGGGGAAGAGGCGAATTCACACGTTTACGAGGCAATTTGGGCTTTAGTCAATAACCCCCTTAGTGGAGTCCCATTTTGATGCACAATAAGTACCCAAGTAGCCGTCACTTACACAATTCATAACTTTGCAACTGTCGTAAGGTGTTGATTTAGGGGGTTATTCACTAAGGTGCGAATACGACTGTCAAAGTCGCAAACAGCGGATTCCCATAGCAAATCCGCGACAATTTCCCTATTGTAAAGTCGCGACAATGTTTGTAATGTTAAGATTGTGACAATTTTCCCATAATAAAGTTGCGACTGCGACAATATTCTCCTTATAAAGACGCGACTGTGACAGTAGCAGCCTATTGCAACTGTCTTTATCTGGCCAATTCGCACCTATACGCAACAATTCGGACTTTAGTGAATAACCCCCTTAGTCACAAATTGCTAGGAAACACTGTCCCTAAAGTTCTAAAAACTATAAAAACTTAAAAAATATAATCTGAAAAAAAAATGTTTCAGCATCAACTTCAGAATGGCAAAACTGGTTTAAATGATCAGTCTCTTTAGCCGAGGAATTCCAAACAAATTGATACATGATATTAATATTTACACAGGAGTAATAATGCAATTATATAAGATTGTTTATTTTGATTACAATTATGGCCTAATTGTATGTATTTCTAATATTATTTGTAGTAATAGCGTATGCGAGGTGATACGAAATTCTACTCTTATTCAAGGACAGGTTAGATTCATGATTGATGTCCCATGGGTAAATATAAGATCTGCAAAAAAAAAAAAAGTTAATAGCCAATTCACGGATTTAAGAAAAATAATGTAAAAATCTACCAAAAAAAAATCAAATTGCAGAATTATAATAATTGCTTTTCTCTGTTTTCTGTTGCTTTGTATTTGTAGACAAAGCGCTCTTGTGAAAAGATCAATGCATCGTCACGTAATTGCAACATTTTTCAGAGCTTGCTAACATTACATTGGTACAAAAATCTGACCTCAATTTCCTTTAAAGTTCACAGGACCTTTGAAATATGATTGGGGAGAAAAAAATATGGTAAAAAAATTCTTTTTTTAAAATAAAAATCCAAACCTTAAAAAAAAAAAAAAAAGAATTATACATTTGAAAAAGTATTTTTTAAATAATTGTTAATAACGTGTGTAGTATTTCTTCTCTGGCAGAATTTTTGCAGAATGATCTCTGGACCTATTGCTGATGACTTATTAATCAAGTTTAAAAATTCATAATTGCTTCCAGATTATGCTGTGGAACTAAATGTTATTTTCATATGGTCTTCCAAGAACATTATTTAAGTAAAGTGATCAAGGCTGATGGATTTAAACAGTTTTCCTGCAGCTTCTACACAGACATAAATATATACAATAGTGGGGACGTTTCTATCATTTGTACCATCATGTCAAACAAATAGACTAAAGGGTTTACTGGACCAACTGCTTATTTCCAACAAATAATACATACATTGTATATTTACTTCTAGATGGGTTGGGAATGATGTTTAAACTTGGTCTCAGTGCGCAAGGCTTTTTGTGCTAATAAATAGCTGGCCTCTACGGTCCATAAATTGCTTGTTCACCTTGGAATTAAGTTTTAGGAGAATATTTGCTAAGGTTGAAAAGTTTTTCAACTAGTTCAGACTGGAGATACAGCCTATTTATATTGTTAACACTGTATTTACCCATTTAATAAGCTGCACAAAGACAATTTTATCGACCAAACGCGTTTACCTGCTTGAGGCTGTTCTTTTACAAATCGGGGGAATCGAAAAGTAAAAATAAAAAATCGGCAAAACGAATCAAAAAGGTCGAAATGGTCTTAGTAAATATTACAAAAGCATATGTTGCACTTCATTTGCATTTTCTTTACTCTTTGCTGTTAATATTTATATCAATTTTTATTCAGAACCTGTGTTGTTTACATTGAAATGTAACGTTGGTTTCTATGGCACATTAAACTAGCAACCAAGCACTGTTTTAAACACAGACTGGAAGAATTAAAATACAAACCCTAAACAGAAAACAGTCATAAAAATAATGGAAACAATTTTAGACAGATTGGGGCCTTGCGAAAAACTGTATACCCTGTGCAGGTTGTCAGGAGAGATAGTGAACAGTATGGGGCTCAGTGATGGCTCAGTGGTTAGCACTACTGCCTTGCAGTGCTGGGTTCCAGGTTCAATTCCAGCCTGAACTGCACCTTCATGGAGTATGTTCTTCAATCACCCCTCAGGTTTCCTCCGGGCACTCCAGTTTCTTCCCACAATCCAAACCATATATCTAAGTGTTTGAAAGCATGTATTTTGTATATAATACAAAACAATGAGAAAATATATATATATAAAGTGAAAAAAAGTCCAAAATGAAAAGTATATGCAGTGCAGTATATAGTATATATATATATATATATATATATACGAAGTGGAAGTGTTCAAATTCCACGTGCCTTTGAAAATGTGGTAATCTAAAGAGAAAGCGCAAACAAAAAACAAGGCGCCATAGTGTCTTATCAGTGGTATATGCAATGAAGGAATCGTATAAAGAAAACTCCACTACAAATACTATAAATGTGCTGGTGCAGTGATTAATGTAGAAATAGAAAATCCCTTGGTGATTGTCACTCGTGAAGATTCACTCTGACAGTGCGAAAACTCACCAGAAATGTATGAAATAAAAAGCATATAATGAATACTGGAAATCTTCAGACTCCCAGCAATGCGCTCAGCGAAATGGGCCCAACTCAATTCCGGAAACCAAAATGTGCTTCATAAAAACTCCAACGGCTGACAATTTCTCATAAAAAAATAATAAAAGAAATATCCAACATAGTATAATGTTGTTTTAATGAGAAAATATTAAAAGACAGTGAATGTACTCACAAACACTGGAGATAAACAGGCATATCAGAAAAATGTAGTAAAATTCTCAACGCGTTTCTCTGCTACTAGTTGGCAGCTTCCTCAGGAGATCATTTAAACTACATCTTATAGAGCATTTAAATATACAAAGTAGGCGCCAAAACTTGGATGCTATATGTGTGTGACTGAGTAGGGGAACTAGATTGTTAACTCCATGGGGCAGGGACTGAAGTGAGTGATGCACTGTGTAATATATCAGCAAAATATAAATGAATACATAAAATACATACAGTACATTGGGGTCTGAGTAGAAAGCAAATTTATTAAATAAGTTTTTCTCCATGATGTTCACAGAGTAAGATGAAATGTCAGGTGAAATGAAGAGAGAGATATAGTAAATGTTCCCTTTTAAATGTTGCTTGTCTAACCCAGGATGAAGTACTAATGATTAAATATATAAATCACCAGTTCCAAACAATATACAACCTAAGGCAAAACTTATTAAACTCAAAAAGGTCTGTTTCAACTGAAAAATTAAAAAAAAATAAATCAAGTGATATTTACTGACTGAACAGCTGATATTTGCAGGGAGTAAACTCAAAAAGCCCGAAATCAACCTTTTTAAGTTTAGTAAATTTCGGGGGTTATTTATTAAAGTCTGAAGTGTTGCAAATAGGAACGAATTAGCCAGATAAAGACAGTCGCAATAAGCTGCTACTGTCGCAGTTGCATCTTTATAATGAGAATATTGTTGCAGTCGTGGCTTTTTTGTGGGAAAATTGTCGCAATCTTAACACTAAAAAATTGTCACCACTTTACAATAGAAATTGTCGTGGATTTGCTATGGGAATCCGCTGTTTGAGAATTTGACAGTCGAGGATTCGCATTTTAGTGAATAACCCCCTAATCTTCTTTTATTCTAGACTAAACAAGCCCAGTATTGATATATTTTCCTGGTACTGTAGTTTGCCCATTCCTTTTATTACTCTAGTAACTGTCTTTGAACCCACTCAAGCTCAACCACATCTTTCTTGTGCAATGGTGCCCTACACTGCACCCAGTATTCCATGTGTGGTCTGACCAGTGCTTTGTAAAGAGGTATAATAATGTTCTCGTCTTGTGCATCCATACCACTTTTGATGTACCCTATGATTCTATTTGCTTTGGCAGCTGCCGCTTGGCACTGGTTGGTACAGTTAAATTTATTGTCAACTGAACTCCTAAATCCTTTTCCATGTCTGATTTACCCAGAATTTTCCCATTAAGAAAATAATCTTGACATTTCTGCTTCCCATATGCATAACCTTACATTTATCAGTGTAAAACCTCATTTGACACTTTTCTGCCCAAGCTTCCAACGTATCTAGATCCATCTGTAATAAAGTACTCTCCTCTTTTGCATTAACTACTTTACAAAGTTTAGTATCATCTGCAAAAATGTAAATTGTACTATGCAGTCCATCTACAAGGTTGTTTATAATTATATTGAAGAGAAGAGGACCCAAAACTTACCTCACTATCAACAGTAATCCAGTGTGAGTATATACCATTTATAACCACCCTCTGTTTCCTACCACTGAGCCAGTTACTAACCCACTTACACACAGTTTCCCCAGGCCAAGCATCCTCATTTTATGTACCAGCCTTTTATGTGGCACAGTATCAAATGCTTTGGAAAAATCAAGGTATATGACATCCAGTGACTCCCCTCTGTCTAGTCTATAACTCACCTCCTCATAGAAGCTAATCAGATTCATTTGGATGGATCAATCCTTCATACACCCATGTTGATATGGAGTTATACATTTTTTATGTTAAGATACTCTAGGATAACATCTCTTAGAAAGCCTTCAAACAGTTTACCCACAATAGAAGTTAGACTTACAGGTCTATAGTTTTCAGGGTCACACTTTGACCCCTTTTTGAATATAGGGACCACATCTGCTATGCGCCAGTCCTGTGGAACAGTCCTTGTCATTATAGAGTCCATAGATATTAAAAATGATTGTCTATGACTGTACTTAATTCCATTAAGACCCTAAATAAATAAATAATATTCTCTCGGTCTTTCTGAATTTATAGCATGAGATATCGTATTGTTCTTGCAAGATTATTCCGAGAACAATGCAAGATCTCACACGGTAAGCTTGGAAAGACCGAGAACGGTCTTTCCGACTTTATTAAATTTCGCCCATTAATTAAGAGGTGATCTGATAACCAATTCAGATTAAATTCAGTATAAATTTATCAGTGCTGAATTTGTAACCAATTCAGACACTTGGTGATGGTTGCAAACTCACCTATTCATCAAGCATTGTAATATCCCAAAGTAGCAAATTCGACAAGGTGCATCCAATGCTGTTTGCTTCTTCTCTTTGGGAATTCACTGCTTAGTGTATAAGGAGAAATAAACTCCTGAATATTGGAGCGTAGAGACCGAAAATGACGCAAATTCATTTTGACAGTCGAATTCAGAGATTTATGAATAAGCCCCATAACTTAACCAAATCACTGGAGTTTTGTAATGAACATTAGGAGAAACAGTGTGTCATTTTAATCAGTTTCTGCCAGACTATGTTTACATTTTATTTAATAATTTATTCCCTTAGTTGATTCCAAATCAAGTAAATAGACAACAGAATTTATGACTTCCATTCAACTGTATATACAATCTGAAATAAAAAATCGAATTAATGTCACACCTGAATTAATGCCTGTGTGAACCTAGCCAATATTTACAGATTGTGGAACATTTACAAAAATAGCTTCATTGAAACACAAGCTTACAGATATGCAGATGTGCAATTTATTTAATGAGATAATGCCAATTTTATTTGTAATATAAACCAAATGAGTCAAACGGAACCGTTTCATTCTAGCCTGGAACTGTTGAAGATGTCACGATTGAGATAAGAATTCAATTTCACTGGGAATTCAGAAACACTATTTCAAACAACATCAATAAACAAAGAAAAAAATCCTTTCTTGGCCAAAGTGTCATACGCTGTTAATCATAGAAATGAATATTGTTCTTACGCAGGTCTTCGTCTCCGTGGCATAATAATGTAATTGTTTATCAATTTTCGATTTGTTTGCTTCTTTTTATTAAGTTTTCCTAAACTTTATTAAATCATAAGAATCAGAAACAGCCCGTTGGAGGGAACAGCAATTCAATTAGCCGTCTCAAAAATGGCTAAATTCCATTATTGATTAACCTAGGATGTTTTAGAGATGGTAACAGAGACGGAGCACCCTTACAATATGTTTGGCATAGGGATTATAGCGTTAACTCATTAAAAGTCATTTAACAATTGTACTGGGAAATGTATGCAAAATGCTATTTCCTTAATTTAGCAATTTCTACGCTGTGACAGATGAGAATTTGCTTCTCTTTATTTACTAAACTGTAGATTCCCTCGACCTCCATTGACCCAGCGCTGACTCCTGCATGAAGATTTCACCCATGTTCTGTTCAAGCACTGCAATTCTCTTCACTCCCCCTTCAACATTGATGATTTTTTTTCAGAAGAATTAGTTTGAGCACGCACAGAACAAAAAATAAACCAGTGATGTTAAAGAGGAGGCGGGAACCAGAAGAGAATTGTGATGCTGCAACAAGAAGCTTAAAGAAGAACTAAAAGTACCTATGCATTATAAAAATACATTTATAAGTAGTACACCTATCTACCTCCTATGTCATTGTATTTAAAAATTCAGAATCAATCTGTAGTCTCTGCACTGACCTACTGATGTTTGCACAGCTCTGCATGCTGATTGCAGCCATTTTGAATACGTTAATCATGCTAATCCTGACCTATGACATCACTGCAGAAGTTCTGGCAGGAAGCTACAGAGTATCAGCTTCACACTGCCTGTAATTACTACACTCTGCCAGTAGTTTCACTTTCATAAGTGGTAAAGGGCTTACAGCAGCAGCAAACAAGAAAAACATCTTTTATTATCATTTTCTAAATAGGTGAATTACTCTTAACTTAAAAGGGACATCCTTTTTTAATAATAGTCTAATATACAGTATAATATTATAATAGAATTAAGCTGCAGGCCCCATGTCCCATACTGTGTAGCTGCTCCCCTACCTTTCCCTGTCCCATACTGAGTAGCTGCTTACCCCTCCCTTCCCCTCACCCATACTGAGTAGCTGCTCCCCCTCCCTTCCTC
>WMED01022756.1:0-11599 GCA_019650415.1 Pipa parva | reverse complement strand
TCCGGCACTCCAGTAGTAGATTAAAAAGTTTTCTTTATTGTAACCTCATGGGTAATTAAAACAAACTCATAAAAACATAAGCAATGTGCCTACGCGTTTCACGCTAACTCATGGCATAAAGTGCCAAGTTAGTGCAAGTTAGCGTGAAACGTGTAGGCACATTGCTTATGTTTTTATGAGTTTTTTTTAATTACCCTTGAGGTTACAATAAAGAAAACTTTTTAATCTACTACTGGAGTGTTGGAGACTCGTGTTTTCAAATGTTTTCCTGGGTCCAGCTCATGGTAATAGTTTGACAACAACAGAATATCTGCATTTATTCATTCAATTTACTCTGAAACTCAGAGACTTGGTGGAAGCTCTGGATAAAACAAAGACAAGAGAGGTACAACAATAATGGTAACTCCCCTATTGTGACACTGTATGGATTCAGTACAATTGACAACAGGTGCGTAAATCCAAATATTAAAAATGGAGTCATGATATGGTCAAGTGTGAGGGTGTCTGGTTCTTCCCTTTAAATGGTGCATCTATAGATACAAGGTGTAGACACATTTTTTTATCTGTGCAGGGTGTCCTATTATTATTATATTAGTACTATCGAAGAAATCCCCCTACATGGGTATACTCACCAGATGCAAGTAAATAACTGCCTTCAAAGAGCCAGTAATCTATAGGATATGAACAGGTGCCAATCCCCCCTTTTGTATATGCATTCACCAGAATGTAATTAACAAGATGTTCCTTCTTTTGACTCTAATGGCACACTCTGTTCTTCTCCTCATGAAATGTAGATAAAACCAAGAGAGGAAGACCATGAAGCAGTATTAAAAATGATAAATACAATTTATTAACAGCAGTTATATTCACAAAAGTAGGATAAAATCAAGCTTGATATAAAATGAAGAGTTCTTTATTTGTCACAGTTATCATTCAAGAAAGGGCATGTTTGCCCAAAACATGTCATGATGCACTAAATAAATAGCACAGTGGTTATACTTCATTGGTTTGCATTGCTTTTCTTTTTCAATTCAGATTAGCTGTAGCAGATGGTGATGTTATCTTCTTCCTGTGAGTAGAGACTAATACGTGCTCCAAATCAAGTAGGATCCTGTTTCAATGGATGCAAAAGATATTCACAAATTCACACAATATAAAGAAAATAGCAGCCTAACCAATTCCAGTAATGTGACTACTGACTGCTATTTTCTTTATATTGTATTACTACTGCTCCAGTTTGTACACATAGTTTTCTCATTGGAATTTGGGATTTTCTTTGAGGCATTGTGGCCCTTAAAGTCCCTTTATATGGCAGCTGTTGACAGCAGTACAGAGAAGGGTCAATGAGTAAGGATAGAACCATTACAGAAGTAAATATGTGTCATCTGTTGAGTTCAGGAACAGGATGCAGAATTAAGAACAACCCAGTGATTACATGGCATTGTAGTAAGTCCTTTGCTAGAAGTGATAAAGCTGTTTACAGTGCTATTACTCTTAGATAAACTTGTGCTAGTAATGTCTTGCTCAGGTAATTTCAAATTAAAATGGGTGCAAAATAAACAATCAGGAGAAGGAAATGTTTAAACTAAGGCAAAAGCAAATCCTTATGCAAATTCTTTCTGGTAATGACTTTTACCTATTTATTGGGCTTGACTTGACTCTTGATCATTAACTGCGAATATGGAAACCTAAATTTATGAGTAGATAATTTGATTTTCAACAAGTTTATTTGCTGGTGCTTTGCCTTTTCCAGCATTTGGATAGTTGGATTTTAACTATTTTTTTATGTAACTTGGATTTGTGAGAGCTGATAACTGGGTTGTTGCTGCTTTTTAATACGTCATAATATGTCTAAGTCAATTAGAAACTAACTGTTTCATAGATGGCTTGTACATATTAACTTCAAGCCCACATGGAACTTTTTGAACATCTGGATGAATAACTTAATGTTCTCTAAACTGGTTTGCAAGACTCCAATTTATCAATCAGTGTCATCCACAGTAACAAACATGCTAATGGGATTTCATAAATATTAATTTATTGATTTGTGGAATGACATATTTCAGACTGGACCTTTAAATACATTTTTTAAAGATTTAAAAAAACATTTCTATGTTGCCTATGGTAAGCAGATTACAGATAAATTGCTTATATCCTTGAGATGTAAAAACAAGACTATTATGCCACATAAAACAAGATTTGATAGATTTCAGATTTTATGAGCATCATGAAGTACTTTATTTCACTTTGTTATTTTAAATCTATTAAATGCTGAATTACATTGTCAATGGAAATATTTATAACTACATTAAATTACTTTCAATTAAACTGATAATTTGTTTAAGCATGATTCAATTCACAGTCACAGTAAATGCAGTAAAAGGAGAAATTATGCATTTTCGTTGCAGTGCATTAAGCATGTACTGATAAAATAATTTTGCACACAAATGTACTAATGGCAAATCATTAAATTAATGACTACACTTGTTTTTAATAAGAAATTGTTTTCCATTGTGTTTGCACAAAATGGAATACTTAGCTCTGAATTCTTGGTATTTGTCTTTTTTATCATTTAATAGCACTTTTCCTTTTATGTGTTTAATATAAATGAATTATACCGAGAAGAATAATATCTTATTTAAAGAAATTTTATCATGAAATTGTCAACTTATATTGTAATTTGTCCATGAGGGAATGAAAAAAGGTAAATGACTCAGTTGGCTGTTTAATCAAGTTCCTGGTAATGTTATGAATATTTTAAAGAAGAAAAATAATTTTTTTAATGATATATAATGTAGGGCTAGTACTTTTGGTTAAAATAAGAACATTCACATTTTGATGCAATGCTCTGTAGAGAATGTCTATGTTATAAAACTAATACAATATAAATATGAGTAGAAATATTCATTACTGGTGCTGTTTCAATTACAGCCTATGGAAATGTGGAACTGCATGAAAATATATGTGAAATAAATTATATAAATGAATTATATAATAATATAATGATTTATCTTTTACAGTCTTGCAAGCCATTTAATAATATATCATAAAATACATTTTGTTTGTCCAGAGTTTTCAACAAAAAATTCCAAAAGTGAAAGCACATTTGCATATTCCCCCATATCATTTCCTGGTTTGTTCTCAAAAAAGATATAGTCATGAATAAATCAGGGGTGAAAATGTATCTTCATGTGTTTATTAAAAGGTAAAGTCAAAACTGAAATCAACAAAATAAGGCCTACGAAGGCCAATGCGACAAAATATTATATTCAAATAGTCTGTCAAGCCAAACCAGTCATATTTGATCAATTCTGTTACTGAAAGTGCAAAAGCCATAGAAATTTTTTTTTTTAATGTATCAATACTGAAATAAAGGGCCTCCATGACTAAAGTCCAAATTTACCTGTTGAACTCACCTCACTACAATTCAAGTCATATTGCCAAAATAGATACAAATTCACTTCTCAGCATTGACTAAGAAGAGAATACACTTGTCAAATAGGTGGCAAGCAACAATACCACACTACTACCACAATCAGAGTGTGGTATTGTCAGTCAAATAGAAGTAGGATGAGAAATCATGTAGAGTGAGGCCAATTCGACAAGTGAAGGGCAGTGAGATAAGTTTCATCATATCACACTGTGATATGTGACAAAGTGTGTGCTCACTTTGCCCTAGGACTCACTCACCACTTTTTTAATTGTAGGCTAATCTGTAAGCAATACATTTATTGCTTTCTCCATGTTTATCCTATACCTCACATAATACATGAGGAGCAATAAATTACCATCTTACAAAATAGAACTAAAATTAAAAGAGCCCAAAGCATATTGCAACATGTGCCCTACTAATTGTCAATTGTTAATACACCTTGGATGATATTTTAATGCAAGAAAGTGAAGCTTTCTGCTCATGCTTTTTTAAAGCCACACTAAACTAAAAAAAAAAAAATAATGTGGATCTCCATATGCTTCCAATTTTACCCAAGAACAAGTTCGTATCCAGCTTTATTGTTTCAACTGTAATAGAAGAGCAGACATTTGCTTTCAGGGCTGCTATGATTAAATAATGTCCTGCCACCAGACCTATGTAAGGTCACCTATGGCATTTTGCACAAAATACATAAAATGGAAACCTCCTGGTTGTTGTAAATGCATTGACACACACTCTTAGTCAGTCCAGTGATCTAATCTCTATAGTGTACATATCCAAAACAAAAAGGTGTATTGTTTGCAAATATAATACAATAATCAATAGCAATCCATATATAAATAGAATATGCTACAGCATTAGAACATCTGTGTTGGGGTGATTCTATTTTAATAAGTACAAAAGGGAAGCACACAATTTCAGAATGCTAGCCTGTCTAGATTACTGAGAATTTTGTTTAAGCAGCAGTCTAAAATGTGCTCTCCCTTTGTCTAGAACTTATTCAAATGTAATCACTCCCCACATGATTATATGCATTTATGCTGCAGCATATTTCATTTGTACATGCGAGTCTGGTTAGATGTTCAGATTGCGGGATGAACTGAATCCCTTTACTTTGGCCTTTAATGAAATAAAAATAGTAAACCAAACAGTATTGTTTCTAAAAAATCAAGTTGCTTATTTTAGTTTTTAAAGATGAAAAAAAATGCTGATTGTGTTTTTGTTGTCCATATCTACTAATTTATACTGTCTCTGTCTGCCTGTCTGTCTGTCTATCTACCTGTCTGCCTGTCTGCCTATCCATCTGTCACTATCTGCCTTGACAAAGCTTTGCGTCTCTAAGTTGCCTTAAAGTATTGATAGAAACTATTTTTACATTTTTACTGATCTGGCTAAAGCAGTTTTAATATAACTTATTTACTCTCACCCTATGAAAGCATCTATGCTAAATCCACAGGAAATACATTAGTGGAAAACTGTTGTGGGGAAATTGATTTTATTTTACATCAAGAGAGGCATTTTATGTCAAGAAATTAAACCACTTTAAAATAAACAACAAACAAATGTTCTAATATAAAATGCTGTTATTTTCTATCCTGATTCATAGAGAGACCTCTCCAAGTTCTGAAAACCTTCACACATAATAGAGGAAAAATATGCTAGATTCGTCTTAAAAAATGGTTGTTTACAATAAACAGTTGTTGTAGAGCTGTGGTTTTGCACAGTTCTGTAGTCATTTCTTTATTCAAATGAAGTGTAAATGCAAAATTATTGCCCCATATACATTCTTCTAAAACAAAGATTCATATTTATTTATTTTTTTCCTTGTTGATCATAAAATGTAGTCTTGTAATATCTAAGTGGAACGCTTGCTAGTTTGACTAAGAAATGAAAAATACATATCTTGTTTGTCTTTTTTCTATTTAGATTGTTTGCCAATAAATATCCCTGCATCAATGTTTGTAATCTTGATCCAATAACAAATGCATTCCACCACTGGGTAATGAAAAAGCTAAATGTCTGATATAAAAAGAAACTTTAATATTTAATATTAAAGAAGCACTGAAGAACCACATATTGTTCTTACATGAAAGGTTATGCCATGTCAATCACAGATAAGTATCTTTACAGGCTCTGTATATTATAAAATAAAACTGCATATTTAGTATGTTGTTGCATAGTAATCTAGGGTTTAATAAAGACAAATGTCTCATAAATTCAACCCTTCTTACACAATCCTATTTGGAGATGGTTGATCTAAAGGTATGTAAAGAAATCAAACACCAAACACTAATCAGATCAACCCAATGCAATTATATTTTTTTATTTTATTGTTTTCATTTGTCAAAAATGAATCCAATAATTTCTTAAACTCATTTCTTAAAAATAAAATGTATTAGGAAAAAAAACATCTTTGTGGAATGCGTTTCTCATCTTTGCCATTCAAAACAAAAATTCTTTCTATAAATTTAGCTTTCTTTTATTACAGTGGGTGGATTGGAGGAATATGTATCTATTGTTGTTTTTAGACCAGTGACATATTCCAAAACACTTTCCATAGGTTGATCATAACATTTAGAATGTGCAATCATACAGTCCTTTTTCTTAGAATAGAAGAATTCTATAGGGATCTGTCATTTGTACTGGGGCTTTGACTCTGAAAGAGCCATAGGAACCCAAACATTTAAGAATGCCTTTTTCTGGGACCTCAGTTTTCTATGGTGGAGCACACTGGGCTATAGTCATCACAGGTGATAAACCAGGTGCAGTGCTGAAACAGACTTGGGAGTGGATTACAAAACAGAAACCAGCTTGAGCATGCTCATGTAGGAATATGTATGTATAATTTTATTTATAAAGCACGACAAATTTACACAGAGCTGTACAATTCAGCAATACAAATACAGTACAGACATGGGAAAAGTGCATTATATTATAGAAGTAAAATATCACAAAGATACAACACTTTAGGTGTCAGGTTGTGGTTGACACAAGAGGTTGGAAGTCTAGTTGGGAGGAAGAGTTTACAAACACAGATCGAGGGATAAGAAGTAGTAATAACACTCCCAAAACATCATTCAGAACAATTTCTTTTTTTTTTTAATTTGTATTCAATAAATAAAGAAACCACTAAGAAAGATTTGGCCCTGCATGTGACAGTAATGCAAACTTGCCTGACTATTCAGAGAACTAACCCCAATAATCTGCCCTAAAGCCTGCCTGCCCATCTCTCCATTCATCATCTATCACTTTATCTATCAACCTTATTCTCTATCTCTACACATTTATATTCATATAGTATTTTCACACTTTTTTCCTCTTAGTATAAATGTATTATATAAATCTTTCCTATATTTTAGTCTAGTTTAGGCACATAAACTAGAAAATATTTGAGAATGATGTAACCTACTGTATACGTTTTATCAGTTTAAGTACATTCTTTTGGATTTCAGACATCATGTTTGGTAAAGGAAGAACCAGATCTATAGACCTGGCTACATTTATACTGTATGCTTTCATGCACTTGCATTGTCAGTGCTCCAAAGTATTTCAAAATCCCATGTCTGGAAGCAGAGCGCATTATGCCTGACAAGGATCTACATAAAAGTGATTTAAAGGCATGAAGTGTAGCTCCATTGTGTGGATATCTCTGGGAGAAATTCAGATTTCCTTTGCTTTTTCTTAGGCTTAAAAATAAATCTACAGTGTCTGCTGGATTTTAGTGTATTATGTAGTGAGGCAGAATTTAATTGCATATCCAAGCACAAGTTGCTACGTGTCAGATATGGCAAGCAGAACTAATTTGCATGACAATGACTTTTGAAATTAATTAGTAAGACTAGTTGAATTTATGAGCATAATGATTAAAAGAAAATAGTGTTTTTTTTTTCATAGTGATTTTTTTACATGATGCAACTGTTGAAAACCATCGTGGAAGAAAATGTCGATGAAGCGGTATTTGTGATATAAGTAGAAAAAAATGATGAAGGTAAGATAAAGAACAAGAAAGGAAAATGAACAGGACATGGAGTAATGTATCAACAAGGACAAAATGTCCTATGTCGTACTAATCAGATATTTGTTTTTTTTTTAATATTCTAATAAATAAATTATTGCTATTAAATATATCATATATTTCAAATTCCCATGAAATGCTATATTTTCTAAATACATACTTATTGTTAAGTGCTTAGATTAATAGTGACAATGAAAATCACATTGACTGTTTGTGATATGATATACAATACACAATACAAATAATACATTAGACATTTCCAGTATTTTCCTGGTAAGAATAGATAAAAAAAGTTTTTTTATGGAGCCTAAAAAAGGTGCTAAGGGAGCAGCCATATTTGTCTTATCATCTATCACTGCTAAATCAATACACCAGGGGGAGGAATTCAACAATAGTATAAATAACATCTCATAATAATAACAACAATATTTATGGAGATAGTACCAAGGTACAGTGATAATGGAGAAGGAACTTTAAATACAGATAGAAGACTGACTGTTCTAGTTTCAATGAAAACATGCAGTCACACATTTAAGATGATTCGTAATTATCTCTGCAGCAGGTGTTATATTTAAATGAATGAGGTGACAATGCTTTACATACTATTACTTTAAAAGTGTATAACTATAAAATGCAAATAATTATCCATACTACACAACGTAGTAACATGGACATAAATCAATATGCAGGATTTTTCTAGACCTATTCATAACTTGGTCATGCAGAATATTTATTTATAGATGTCTAGTATATAATAAAATCTCCATAATGCAATGGAAAGATAGCAGGCATGCCTCAGATACATCAGTGATTTACTGTTCTTCTGGCCCTGCAGTCCACAATGCTGAACCTCCAGCAGATCTTAGAAAGCACATTTTATACTGTAAACAGGTGCAAAAGAGTTTAAGCTACACTATGTATATCAGGAGAAATTTGCAAAACGTTTACAGAGGACTCGGACTCATTTATTTGGGAGATTTTTATGTTTTGTTTTGTTTTGTTTTTTTTTAGTTTTCTCATTTTTACTGTCCCGTAAAAGAGCTAGTATTCCAATCTGACCAAAACACCCCTTTAACTGGGATGCCTACATTTTCCTGTTTTTTTTTTACTCTTGCAACCCCTTGTATTATCCATTCAACTCTTTCCCTAAATAGTGTCCATATATGATATGGATCAAGAAAAAAAAAGGTGTCAATACTTTAATTTACTTAGCTGCCATGAAACATCCCTTACATTACATCTCATCTGCAAAACTTTACACAATATTTCCCTAAACCCTATCACTGCCTGTTTTACTCAATAGTTCAGTTTTACTCAATAGTTCAGTGATGTGAATAATTGGAATAGAGAACCATTGGATAATGCCCTAGAAATATACACTCCCTGAGTTATAGCAGTCAAAGGTACATTCATATAGGGCGAAATTTATTAAACGTGGTATTTACCGCACGCTTGGTATTTACCATCGCTTGATGGTAAATCCGATCGGGTTTACCATCGCGCAATGGTAAATACCGAGCGTGCGGTAAATACCGCGTTTAATAAATTTCACCCTTAATGTAGGTTCCTGCACAGGGACTAATTAATATACATCCACTTAGCTTATGGCAAAAGGAAATTCTGCTTCTGATAAGTGATCAAGATGTTGCCAAAACTTGCCACTCTCCAGTCTTACAATTTTTTCACATTGTTTGCCAGTGCCCAATGATTCAAGATGTCTGGGCACATAGAACAAACCACAAATGGAACATTTTAAATACCTGCTTTTCCAGACTCCAGAGATATGCCTGTGATATTAACCATTCCTACAAACTAGGGTGAAAGTTATTAAACTTGTAAAGATCACTCTGGGTCTTTCTGAATTTACTGAGAGAAGTTTTGCATTGTTCTCATGAGATTTTTCAAGATCTCAAGATCGAGTTTTTTAATTTAGATTTTTTGAGCTAATAACTTTTGCCCTAAATGTGAGGTAGAGTGACAGTCAGTTTTAGAGTTGGGATTGATTTGTCCCGTGGCATATCATGGCTGATAGGTTGATATTGATCATTGTGATGCTACCTTGGCTTGGGCATTGTGCTGGGTCTAGTTTCTGTTTTGAAGCATTTTTTACCTTCCTATAAAAATTATTTAACTGCAGGGTAGGAATTGAAGTTGATTGCAGATAAAGTGGCATACAGAGTACCTCTGGAGAGGGAACTACCAAAGGCATGTTCTATGTGGTTTATATTTAAGTGATGGCTTGAATATAGTCACTCAGATTAAATGGACACCAATACAAGCAACCACACATTTTCCACAGTGGAAATTAACAAAATTTAGAGCTATCTGGCTTTCCCTGCAGGCTGAAATGAAGTTTGCTTTTAGCTGGCCAATACTGCATGGTTTCTACAATAGGTCTTTATGGGGCCAACTGCAGCACTGTGTAGGGCACTATAAGGGGAACAGCTTCTCTGTATTTGGCACAATATGGAGAGTGTGTGGGTATGTTTTATGGTAGATCTTTGGAGGTGCATTTGTTTATTTTTGGATTTCCTCTCTCTGCAATACTTTATAATCACAGTACAGTTTCTATGTAGTTTATGCTTTAGACCAGCTAAAAAAACTACTATATGCTTGCTGTAACTTTTGTGCCGTATTAGTGAGATTTTAGCTCCTCTAGGTGGCTACAACCTCACATGGAGTGTGAGGAATAGGGGAGAAGCATAAAATAAATGCCACATCTGCAAAAAGTGTAAACAGAACAGTGCAGTTCTCCCGTAGGCCAGTGCCACACTAGCTGTTTTATAGCTGAGTTGGAAATACAGTAATCATTGATTCCTGTGGGATAATCCACACAGGCTAATGGAGAATAGCTTTGCTAAAAAACAGCCAGTGTGACACTGACCTTAATGTCAATGGTATTTTGAAAGAGGCAACTACTAAATTATTTACATGAAAACAGTGGTCTAATTCTACCCAAATCCAAGTTTACAGTTTGAAAAGTCATACTAAAATCTCACTAATATCACAATTAAAGATATACATGTGCAATTTAAATGTGACTTTGTTTACTCTATGTGAGTGTGCAGGTGAAATAAGAATTTGCATGTGACAGCCAATGACTTAGGGATTATTCACTAAAGTCTGAATTCTTGCGTATATGTATGAATTTGCCAGATAAAGACAGTTGCAATAGGCTGCTACAGTCGCAGTTGCGTCTTTATAATGAGAATATTGTCGCAATCTTCACTTTATTATGGGAAAATTGTTGCAGTCTTAACATTAAAAAATTCTCGCGACTTTACAATGGGGAAATTGTCGGGGATTTGCTATGGGAATCCACTGTTTGTGAATTCAACAGTCGAATTCACTCCTTAGTAATTAACCCCCTTAGTGTTGCAGATGCTAATGTAAACTGCTCCATAAGAATTCAATCCTATCACTATTGTTTATAGATATAGTTTGTAGTAAAAATCACATTGACTGCCAGGAATTAAAGGGATTGCCCACCTTGAATTTTTAGTATGTAAAAATAATGTTTAAGACAGTTTGCAATTAGTCTTCATTTTTTTTTTTTTTTCTAAGATGGTATCTACAGTTTACCAAACATGAATTCTGAGGTAGACAATCCCATTGAAAGGATAACTGTAAGGACCTGATTGATAAAATGCTAACAACATCTCTTGTTTCCTATAATGTTTTACAGCCATATTTGTATTCATAATGATGGGTAAATAAATAGCATCCCTTTCACTTTCCCTTGAACTCAGAAATAACTGTCATTCTTGAGGGCATTTGCATCAATAAAAAAATAACTCTATTCTGCCTTTTTTGTTTGTTTGATTTTCTGGCAGGAAAGCTTTATTTGTTGTTTTTGACAATTTATCAAAGATCAAATTTTAAAAAAGTCTGCATTTTTTTTCTCAATTCACTAAGTTATTATTTGATTTTTTTTACTGATTTTGCTAAGAATGTCATCATTTTCAAAGCTTAACTGACCCATAATATTTTGATGCTGAAGAATACAGCATCAAAAAATGATAAAGGAGTACTGTGTGAAAAATAACTTGGCAACAATTAAAATTGAGAAAAGAGAAAGGCACAGATGTAAATGTATTATATCCTTTGATATATATATATATATATATATATATATATATATATATATATAT
>WMED01022754.1:0-11600 GCA_019650415.1 Pipa parva | reverse complement strand
CTACATTGTAATGCATGTGCACTATGCGGTTATACTATTTCCATTTCCATTCCAAAAAAACACCAAAGGGTTCCCCTGAAGAGAAAAGGTTGAAAAACACTACTCTATAGCATTGTATTGCATAAATAAAGACAACTCTAGCACCCAGATTTGCCTTCCATTCACACTGTAATGTAACCCGATTACAATGAAATTAAATGGTTATCACTCAAAGGTAAGAAATGTGCTTTGTGTGCTGGTTATGGTAGAGTAATGCCAATTACATTCTTGTAGGACTTGAGATTTTGATTTTTTTTGTGTTAGGCTCCAGCAAACCTTTGATGTCTGGGGTTAAAAGGGGTGCGTTCCCTGGAGCCTATCAGAAGCTTTAAAATGTCCCCTCCCCCCCCCCCCCCCCCCCCCCCCCCCCCCCCACACCTTCAGTGCCTAATTATACAGGTTTGGTGGGTGGTTTGGGAAGAGAAAAGCATGATTTATATTTTTGCTAAAGACTTTCTGGTTTTTCTGTTTGGCTACATTTAAGGTCTTTCTCTATGGTTTCCCTTGTTGATTGGTCCTTTTCAGCTTCCCCCTTGTTTGTCTTCCTGTTTGTACTGACTTCCTGTTGTGACTCAGATTCACATTATCCTGTGCTTCCTCTCTTGCACTACGTCAGTCCAGTGCTATTGGCGGTCACTGATACAATTTCATTCTCTCCTTACTTGGGCAGTATCTGTCCTCTGGGAATTTCAGCTTGGTGCGGGGGATTTTCCCTAGCCATGCTGTTAGCAGTAGGGCACTACGCCTCAAAAGCATCTGGTTAAAGGGATCAGCTTTGTTCGTAAGCAGTTTTGCTGTTTCACACTTCAGTTAAAGGATCAGCTTTCTTTATAGACAGTCCTGTTGGTTCACACTCCAGTTAAAAGGTTCAGCTTTCTTTGTCATTTGTCCTGTTGTTTCTTGTTCCAGTTAAAGGAATTAGTCAATACAGGTGCTCTGTTATTATCGTTCCTGCCTGCCACTGGCGATCAGTCTGACCATATAGTTCAGTTCTCTGTTCTTACCTAATAGTTTGATTTAAACACATGTGCTTGACCTTGTGAGTGAGGGTTTGCTTGCTTGGTGAGCACATATTTCCAAATAATTAGAAAAATATAATGACCCCTTTAACAAAGGATTGTTTTGAAAATCACCTACCTTCAACCTAGCATCTTACAACTGACACTGCATGTTACAGCTTTCGAAAGTTGAGATGCATGATCACATGGAAATCCAGTGAAGTGTGTGACTTGCTGATTCAGAAACTGGTCCAGGCAGTGTGAGGCAGAGGCATCTTGGGCCTACCAGAGTAGCTGATTGCAAGGACTATACTAATAAATAATTAGTATTACAAAAGAGATAATTGCCCAAGTATTAGTTTAATTAGAGGTAGCTAGGGACCTGCCAATGTTAAAACTTTTTGGCTTCAGGCCTGGGCCCCTCAATACTGGGGCCCACCAAAGGATTCTCTGGTGGGTCATTCAAACCCTGTCCAAGAGTAATTAATCATGTTTCATGTCATATTTCAGCTGCTGAAACAGTGTTTATTGCCTTCCCAAACAACAATTTACTGTCCATCATGACTACACCAATTTTTGCAGAAAATTCTAATCCACTGGATATATCTCCATTTTATTCACAAACTGAACATCCTGAGAAGGTTAGCAAGTACGTTAAAGTATGTTACAAACAGAGAGCACATTTCAAAGCATAGGCTGGACATTGTACAATGATTTGGAAAATGCTTCAGTGCAATAAACCCAAAACTAAAAGAGATTCTCCGACTTGCATTTAGTCAGTTAAAGCAATGCCATGGGATACTGTGATTGTGTTAGTTAATGTTTCCCAGTGCTTTGTGCCCTCTGACAATACCTTTGTTTTTCTGCCTGGCCATCCTGTCTGTCTGCACATTCTAGAAAACGATTTTATGACTATGAATCAGCGTTGCTGATACTGTATATAAACTAAGGTCCTGGAAAGCATGTCTATTATTAGATCTTTAACCATCCTTACATTAAACTAAATAGTAATAGAGCAGATATGCAGTGATACAAATGGAAGATAATCTGATAATCTGGTAACATGCAGATGGAAACACACGTGCCTAGAGCCACTTTTTACCATAGTGATCTATAATTTCTTCATACTCTCATGTTGGAATCCCAATTTGTAGAAATGCATACCCATGTTATGGTTCACTAAATATTATGGGATGTGGAAGCTTGTACTTCAACATCAACTATAGGTAAAAGCATACTGTTTAGTAAATTAAATTAAATGTTTCAGTTGTGTTCCTGGTAAAGGATACATGGGTTTATTCATCAAAGTGAGCATTTGACTAAGTGATCGCAAGTGTCTGAACTGGTGGTGAATTTGCCAAAGTTTGCTGAATATGCAAAGATCGGTAAATAGCGAATAAATGTGTACTTGGACTTCTACACAACTGTTACGACTTTCATGAAGATGCACCACAATGTGTTTGTATAGTTGTAATAGTTATCGTGGAAAATCTATTGCGAATATTTAAATGACAATTGTGTTTCTGTCTTAAGTTCCCTTTTCTTCCTAACCAGTGCCATAACATACGTCCAGTACCCCACTCACCCTGTCTGTGACATTAAGGCCTACTCAGTATGAGCTGGCAGCAGGTGAAATATTTCATTAGCAAGCAGCTATAAATACTGCTAATAATAATAGAGAGATATGATATGTCGTCTGGGTTTTTATATCCTGGAGATGTACACGTGGGAGGCCATTTCAGCAGCTGTCCGCCGCTAATTTGCATTATTCCCCTTATTCGTTTGAACATCTGTTGCTTTTGCAAGTTTTGTCACAACCCGGAGCTCCTGAGTTGCCCTTCATTAACCCCAGTCCTCTCTGGCTGTGCCAAGAGACCCCTTTTTAGTAGACTGGATAATGGTTGTTCTTGTGTCTGACCTGTGTATTATTTTATGTCTGGTGCATTGTAGTCTGGGAGAGAAGGCTAGAGAAAGTATTAGTTCCCAAAGTCTGTGCCCAGGGGGAGAGTGAAATATAATAGCACAGAACTTGACAGCAGAAAAGTTGTTTGTTTATTCTGCCCAAGGACCTTGTATTTATCCAATGTATGTTTAGATTCTCTTATCGTATTTGTATTAACCACCTCGGTGGGAAGTGTATTCAATGGACCTTATTGAGTAAAGACCAAATTGTTGTGCATAGCTCTGAATTTACATTTGATCACCACAATCCCATGTTTGTTTATTGCGCAAACTCTGCAATGTGGCAAATACGTGTCTAAATTTGCAAATGTGCATTGCTACTTCAATTATTGACCAAGTGGAAAATTCTTTCACATTCTTGAATTCAGTAAGGTGTAGTGCTGTGAATTCACCTGTTTGACTTCACCACATCAGAGTAGCGAATTGGGGGGTTGATGGCAGGTTGACCATTCATAAGTAACAACTGTGAATAAATTAGTTTACTTCTTAAATGGGCACTATATAGTGCCAATATAACTGCACACATACATATAAAACTCCTTTATACTATGCCAATTGCTGACACAAACAGTTAAAAAAAGTTTAGGGAAGAAATAATACTTGCCGTTTGTTTCCCTTAATTAGTTTCCTGACATTTTCCTCCCCCCGCTCCCCCTCCTCTTTCTGTTCTGCAAGTCAGGCAACATGAGAAGAAAAAGCTGCCTGACTGCCATTTGTTAAGCAGTGCGCTGACCTTTTGGCCACATAAATTAAGTTTGGAATGCAGGAGATAACAGAAGGAAAGCTGCCACATGTGCTAAGAAGTAAGTAGGGGAAAAATGTCCAGGGGAAGGTACCTTTTCATGGAAAACTGGCCAGTACATGTCACACACACATTTCCTGGTGCAGGCGTTTATCACTTAATTCACAACTATTTTGGTGATGTGACTCAAATTGTAGAGAGGTGAATTTGACAGGTGAATTCACCCTTTAATTAATAAGGCACCATGTGTTTATCAACCTCTCTGTACAGGTATTACTATACCTATAGGTATTACTTATGCAGTGTCTGACTGGGCACATTCCCTTTGTGCATTGTTCCCGCAGCTTTTTCCCAGAGCATTGATGCCACACACACACGGAGTGCCAAAAAAGTGACGTCACCCACGAGAGTGTCCCCCGAGGTGCCAGTGCTGGTGAGTGATGTCATCACCCCAGCACCGGGGGAGGAGCGCACACGCATTGGGGGAGGAGAACTCCCTTGCTCGTGTGCGCTTCTTCAGCGCAGGCCAGAGATCTGGCCTGAAAACTGTTAGATCGGGTCCGCGGCCTGTACTGAAGGCAGGGTTTGGCGACGGCTCACGTGCCAACAGAGAGGGCTTTGCGTGCCCCCTCTGGCATGTGTGTAAAAGGTATGCCATCCCTGGCCTAAGCGCTGTGAAGTCTGCCTCAGTGCAGAGAAAGTGCAGTATAAATCAAACCTGGGCAGACTACGACCCACGGGCCACCTCTGGCCCTCCAGACTGCTTAGACTGCGGCAAGATGTAAAAACAGGGGAAGTGGCCAACTGCCGTAGGAGTCAGCACGTTAGACACACCCTCCGGTCCTCTGAAGCCATCCGGGCCATTCATCTAGCCCAGTGGTTCTTAACCTTGTTTGAGGTACCGAACCCACCAGTTTCATATGCACATTCACCGAACCCTTCTTTA
This sequence comes from Pipa parva, assembly GCA_019650415.1. Taxonomy (NCBI): domain Eukaryota; kingdom Metazoa; phylum Chordata; class Amphibia; order Anura; family Pipidae; genus Pipa; species Pipa parva. The sequence goes on along the minus strand of WMED01022754.1, from coordinate 6,913 downwards.
GTGACATATCCCTTGACCTCCGTGTCTTGACCTCCGTGGCGGAGGCTCCACCGAACCCCTGATTTTATCTTTAGTTCTCCTTTAAGTCATGCTACCAATCACATGAGACATTGCACAATGGCCTGCACCAGGAACCAAAGTGAGTATTCAAATCATGTTAAAAATGTCTTTTTAAAGCTTTTTATTTTGGGCTTTTAGTTGGAACAGAGACAACTACAGGGATTGTCACAGTTACAACCCAGGTCCCCTAGGGGGCACAGTTTCTCTTCCAAAGCTTTATGTCTGAGGGGATACTGAGAGGTGAACTGCAGGGATGGGGGAACTCAGTCCACTCTTGCTCAGTTGCCAGGAGCTTACTAGGTGCCCCAATGGTTAAGGATTAATTTAAGTTTTTCAAATGCTGAAGAATGTTTTAAGGAGGAAATTAAAATTGAATATTTTTTTTCTGCCAGCTGTGATTTTCCACACCTCACTCATTTAAAGACTCTGTTTTAACAATTAGAATTGCTTCTAAAGTACTAGAAGCACTTGGGCAACAAATAATGTTTTTCTCTAGCTTGTAGTGAATGCAACACTTTTTATGATATTCTGATTTGTCTTTTAACTATGAACCATTCTATTTAATGGCACAAAATTGTCTTTCATGCGCAAATTACTAGCATTTATTTATTTATATGTGGGAAGATCAGTCTAAAAAATGTTTTCGTAAAGATTCCATAGTAAAAGCAATTTTCTAATTCATATTTACTATTCCTTTTCTGTCGTTTTGTTATTGTAACTGCAGACTATCCTTGAATTGTTTTAAGTATATAGATACAGTACAATGTATGTCTATACAGGACATTATATTCCATGTTAGTATTCTCCAGGGTCCTCTTGGAGCAATCTGGCTCATCGTGGCACTGTAGAGCACATTATGGTTTAGAGACAAAAAAAAGAGGCAAGATACAATCCAATCAAGAGACTGGAGAAGGGCATAGAGAGACAGGAGAAAATCTGTTGATTAATATTGGGCACCATTCAATGACTTGTTTCTTAGTGGGCCTTAATGCTCAATACTGATACTAGTACAATGTAATTCATTAACCTAAGGCATGGCTATTATTTAGCAAAGACAGTAATAAAAAGGATACATGTATTATTCATAATGCAGCATTTTTATCATTTTTTTTCCTTGTTAGGTGTTTGGCCAAACATTTGCTAAGAATGACTTTATAATGTGTGAACAGGCAGATGTTTGTTCCAAACTATCTATAGTCTGAAATATGAGGGTTTAAAAGCTCTACAGGAGCAGCATCACTTAAACTGTTGTACAAAATGTAACACTATCTCAAAAAGAAGGAACTCTCCAACCCTCCGCCCAGGTTAGCAACTTCCAGTTCCAAAGCACATGTATTTGTAGGGTTCTATTTTACAGACACTGGTGAAATGAATGCAGTGGTTTGCATAAAATGGAACAGCAGTTTATTTAACAACAGAAAGCACTTTTAGTAGGGTGCAGTTGATAAGGCACTTTGTTACAATGACAGTAACAATAACCATTAATAGTTACTCATACTTTAAATTCCCAAAAGTTTCTCCACGAGTTTTGCTTACTGCACCTTTTATGGGGTATATTGTAGAAAGGCTCCCAACTCCTCCTGGGTGGATTTCCAGGCCAATTCTTTATCTGTCTGAAACAATATACCTTGCTACCAGTATTGGATTTCAGAATAGGCACAGGGAGCTCACGCCTTTAGGCAGGTCAGAAGGGAGGGCCACTCTCTCCTAATCAGTAATGTAGGCAGGGGAATCAATAAGATACATTCTAACTGTGAAGTGTTTGTAAATGTTAACCTGGACATTTATGATTTCACTTTTCATTAACACACATATTCCAAGCATTTTTGGGATATTTAAAGATCGAAAATAACTTTTTGATATAAAAAAATGCATAAAAAAGTTATTTCTTACATGGCAAAAAGAGTATTTTTCAATAGGCAATACCGACACAATCAAATAAAGACTGTTCCTCCAGCAATAGGCCTTTAAAAAACCTTTTCGACTTTGATAAATTTCCCCCATACATTGTATCAGTTCTCTGAATAATTTACTCTGTGATCATTTGCACAAAGGGGTGTGGCCAGAAAGTGAATGTGGCTTCAGGCGCCAAGCATTCAGTGCCTAGCAACTGCTGGGGTATAAATCTAGCGGTGCCAGTCACCCCACACCTGATTCTGAGAACCCAGCAGACTCAGGACACTTGGACACCCAGGTCCACTACAATCCTTGGTGGGGGGTACACTGCTACTCATTACACAAACAATAACCTTCTAAGCTGTTCAATTACAGAGACTCCCCTTTCTAAGCCTAACAGCAAACTTGATACTTGGTACTCAACCCATCCACCAACAGAGTAGATGCATAAAAGGCTAAGGTCTTACCACCTCCCCCAATTTATTTGGTAAGTTCTGAACTGGTGACATCACAAAAAGGTGTGAGATTTAATACATTTACAGGGCTGCTATTTATCTCTGTGGTCAGTAGGTGGAGCTCTTGGAACAGAAATAGTGTAACAGCGAGCAAATAAGCTTTATATTTTTTTCACCTGAATACACACATTACAAACTGCTTTACATACATTATTGCTCTTAATACTTTCCAAGCCTACAGTAGCTTCTGTATCCTTAGTCGAATTCCGTTAGAAATGCATCTCCACCCCCCACTTTTGTTTTCTGAAAATCTGTTGTCCCATATTGTCAGGTTTAAAAACAGCCCACATAAAATCATTAGGTTCCTGCAGAGAGAAAAGAGATTGCACCAGGACTGTATTTAGCATTACTGCATGAATGAAAGATTATGGGTTTAATAAACATTAACTTTCTACTGATCTACAGTTCTTTCTGCAGCGTATATATAATATACAGTGAAACCAAATAATATGCCAGTTTCAAACATGATAAAGACAAAGAGCTCTGCAGCTAGATCTTGATAAATACACATACATTGTATTTATTAATTTTTTTATATAGTGCTACCATATTACGCAACACTTTACAGAGTTTCATCATTCACTTCAGTCCCTGAGCCATGGAACTTACAATCTATTTTCCCTATTCAGTCACACACGTATGTTTTTTGGATTGTGGGAGGAAACCCAGGTGCGGAGAGAACATACAAACTCCATGCAGATGAAGTCCAGGGTGGAATTGAACTCAGAACCCAGCAAAGTTTGCCAATTAGTTGCTATGGGTTATTAGACCCAGGCAGTTAGCATTTACTTCTCTTCTTAAAATAAAAGCAAAATTTCACTAGCTTCTGTGAGTTAACTAAACACAGGCAGACTTTGCCCTAAAAAATGCATTGTGTATATCTACACAAAGACTACATGGCCAAAAGAATGACATCACATCATAACCATGTGCACTTATTAAACATTCTAAAACCATATATATTTAAGGGTGGTCTTGTGAAATGCCTGTGATTAGCTAAATAAGCCCTTTCAGACAGGTTTTCCCTGCAGTCAACTGAGTTTTTTTCTTTCAACACTAAAACAGAGAGCACAACACCATCTCTGCAGGGACCCTACCCCTTGTGTGCTGCTATAGCAGCCTTTGCTTCATTAGAGTAGGCTTCCTTTAGATTGGGAAACATGGGCACTTTGATTTTCACTCATTTAGGTACACAGGCACTAGTGAAGCTGGCCACTGATATTGAGTGATAACCATTTAAACAGCTAGTTGGACAACAGGCTGCAGTAGGCCACCACTGCACAAATATTGGCACATAAAGGTGACATTTTGGGGGGGAAGATAATGTCAGCAGGTGGCCTGGCACTGATTGCTGCCTTGGCAAATTGGATTAAGCAGGTGGTGGGGGTACTCCTCAAGATGGTGATGGCTTTGGCAATAAGACCTGACTCATGGACAGCATTCCAAAGGTTTCCAATGGGACTGATTTCAGGAATCTGTGGCGGCCAATAACCAAGCCATTTCCTATAGGAACTTTCTTTGTGCACAATGACATTTTAATGGATAAAAAGCTTCTGATAAAAAGTGATTGTCACATACAGATTATGTTCAGTCAGTAAAGTAGTAGTTTAGGCCACTGGTATTCATCTTGACACCTGGGGAACGACAATGTCCTCTAAAGGGCTACGCAATGGGTGTGAATAAAATGGACTGAGCCATTCATTTGAAGGGGAGTCCACAGCATGTCGTCTTCAAAACATGCAAATTTCCCCTGAAAAATAATTATTAATTTGCTCAAATCTAAATCTGGCAGTCTAAAACCGCAGCTAGTATCTGTTTTTAATTTTGTAAATATTTTCTTTAAATTCTGCCTATCTGTTATTATCTTCTTCCAACTCATAATTTAAATTCCTTTGTGACTTACTAAGTTTTCTAAGCCCCTAAATACCAGAAAGCACGTGCGACGTGGTGCTGATGTGTCATTTGGAATTTATTTTGTATTACTTATTCTTCTGTTCATGTCCTCTCCGATGTAGAACCATGTCTGGTATTGAAGGACCTGTCTGCTGAAGAGGGTTACCAATCAGTTTAATTGACAAACCCTACTGCCACAGAATATTTAATTGGGAAATTAACATAAAGACTAATAAAATGTTTAGTTATTCCATATATTTATGCCAAAATAAGTATTTTTCTATGAGATTTCGGTAATTAACATCCTTCTATATTCCCATGGTCCTGATCTTCAACCTTGCAGAATTCTTTACATTGAAAACGCCAGAAGACCCCTGGAAAGTGCTGTTTCTGCTGTTATCTCCAGAAAACACGAAAGCTGGCATTTTCAGTTGGTAATAGTGGGTTTTTCGTCTGTATAAGAAAACTGTAATTTGCATTGGAGCAGGTACTGATGTGAATGATCAAACTACCTCAGTAAATTGCTGGATAAAAACGTGGGAGTTTTAGCTCTAGAGGATAATTATAATCTTTAGCAAAGTAGAGTGCTCGGGTTTGGTTTCTGTGTGTTTAAACAATGTTTAGTATTACTGCTGTATGACATTGCCCTTCTTTATGGTTGTGAGTATGAAATGATCTCTGTTCTAAATAAAAATGTGCTTTTTTTAATGGTCAGTTCTCTAGTGTAGGAATCTACAGCTGAATGAATCAGTTCAGAGTGGCAACTGTAACTAACCCATGGTCTCCCGTCCTGCTTAGTGGGTGGGATGCTATTATCAACACCTGATAATATCACTGTAGGAAACAAAGGGGCCTGTGTCGTACAGTTGTTGGATATCTAATGTAAGTTAGGAGAACTGGAGGTTGATGGGGTTAAGGATTAAAGGGTGCGTTTTTGCCTTGGAATACAGTTTGCCTAGAAATCACAGTGACTCTAACTATAGAGTAAGTGTCCCTTCACCCTTTGTTGGTTCTATTATATAGGGAGTAAGTCATGTGTCAGTTTAATGGCTCTGCATAGAGAAAGACAGTGTAGTATTTTATTGCAGTTCTGTAAAGTGCATGTTGAACTTCTATTCAGCAGCTGAGCAAACATTTTAAGTTCATACATTAAACCTCTGTTTTTTCTTTATAGAAGTGTGTCTCTGAAAGCACTTCACTTTGCAGAAAAAATGTTTGTTCTATATCCTCTGCTTAAATGTTCTAGTTGTTTGGTCTAACCCAGCCATCTTCTACTGGGTCCATTACCTGTTATAGACATATGCGTAAGTTGAGGTCTTTTGAAAATGAAATTGTCACAAATACAAGTGTACAAAAATCATAGGTAGGGGTCTAGTAAAACTCCTTGGAGAGTCTTCCTGTTTATCCCTAAACACCAACTGAACAGACCCAGTCTAGGGAAATACTGCAGTTATCAATACCTGATCACAAGATGTTTCCTCATGACTGTTGTAAGCTTTATATTTCAATTGGAGGTGAATGGTTGCACTTCATGTTAATATGAGAAAATGAGCACTAGGAATCTGAGACACTGTTCACATGGGGGAAAACACTTGTTCCAAGTCATTTATTTTCTTGAGGTTTCAAATCAAGCTGTTCAGGAAGGTGGTGAAAGCTTTTCAATTCTGGGTGAACTTGTACAGTGAGCTGTACAAGGCTAAAGCAAGGATGATGATCTCAATGTGATTTGTTTTTGGTTTTGCTACTGAGAGCCAATGCAGGCCTTCAGATACCTAGAAACAATGTTTGAAAACTAAGAAGCAGCCAGTAAAAGCAAAAAAAAAAAATCAGACTTCTGAGTTTTTTGGTAATATTTCACAAAAAAATAAGAACCCAAAATTTAAACTTTTGGCAAAAACAATCAGAACTTAATGGGAGGTCAAACTGGGTGATGGAATCAGAAGCAGAAGCTGTATGTGATCTTGCTTGTTCGGTAGGAGGTTTAAGCTCTTGCCTTGCTAGTCTGTTCTATAAACCTGTTATTATATGGGTCAGTGCAGTGTTATCAAGTAGGGCAATATAGATAAAATATACTTACGTTCATTTTGCTGCAGGTATCTAACTATTTTTTACAATTCTGTTAAGCATTCAGTGAAACAAGATGGTAATATAAATGAAAACATAAAATATTTTTAAAAAATCACATATAAATAAAAACAAGAAAACAAAGATGTTTGTTTACTCCGTGCTCTTCCTTTCTAATCTTTTCCAAATGTTTGTTTTACTGTGGACGGGCACAGTGACTCCCAACCTTTTTTTTTGCCCTGGGGGCCAGATAAAATTGCGACACGTGTGTCATGGGCTGCTTCAAAGCCGCAAATTTTAAAATCGCGACAGCGACAAATTTTAAAGTAACAGCTGCGACAATTTTCCATAGTAAAGTCGCGACTGTGATAATATTCTCATTATAAAGATGCGACTGCGACAGTAACAGACTATTATGACTGTCTTTATCTGGCAAATTCACACTTAGGGGGTAATTCACGATAGTGCGAAGTGAGAAGAAGACT